>PVIU01025657.1:0-23336 GCA_004026605.1 Ondatra zibethicus
ATATAAGCTGATGAACAAAAAAGAAAAAAAGAAGCTAGGTCTTGCCAGGTGATGGTGGTGCACACCTTAATCCCAGAATTTAGGAGGTAGAGGTGGGAGTTCAGGGTCAGCCTGGTCTACAGAGTGAGTTCCAGGACAGACAGGACTACTCATAGAAACCCTGTCTTGAAAAAATAAAATAAAAGATGGAAAAAAGAAACTAGGTCTTGTTTCCTTAGATATTGGCTATGTATTATTCTTCTTAAGGTACATCATAACATCTTAAAGTAGGCTAAGTCTGAATTTGATTTTGTTCATTGCAACAAAATGCAAGTTTTCAGACATCGAAAGAACTTTACAACACTTTATTTTCTTTAAAATGCAGTCAATCAACAGTCAAATGTTCTCTTAATGCTCGATGCTCACTACTTCACTACTTGGAGTAGTTTCTAGCTCCAGATCATCCCCTGGGACTCTGCTTTCTTGTAACAGAGGAGCTGAAAGGAAATAAATGTATGTAGCAGACGTCTGGTCTCTGGGAGGGAACTCCAGTGTTTGTCCCACAGTAGAAGGGTACTTAAGCTCTTTGTTGCTGTCCTTCTAGGGCAGACATTATGGACTATGGTGTTAATTTAGTATTCAGACATAAGAAATATCCTCTGGATCCTGGGCCTTCACAGTCTGGCTGGCTGAGGATCCTCACAAGCCTGCCTGATGCCTCTCAGACCAGGCAGGTGAAAGACACCCACAGGTCAGCCTGGATCCTCACTGTCTGGGCTGGCTGAAGACATCCTCAGGCCTTGCAATGCTGGGCAGGCGGGTCCCATTATAAGAAGCAAATACGTGGTGGAGAAATGGGAAAGAAAGAGAATCAGAAAGGTTCGTGCTGTGCAAAGAGGTGAAACTGAAGAGGTGACGGCAGTCAGGGACAGCCTGATGTAGGTGGCTGCTGACACCTGGGGCCAGGGTTGCTGCCAAGGGCCATGTCTGGGTCTGTAGCCCTACAGCAGCCAGGCTCTGAGTTGATGTCAGTGTCTCCTGTTGTCACCAAGGGCTATAAAGATGCCTGGGGCCTGGCCAGCCACCTGAAATCATGCTGCCTCTCGGGGCATACTGATTTGGGTGGCCAAAGATCTGAGTGGCCTATGCAGAGGCCATGGTGATATCCCGGCCTGAGCTGCTGGCAACAGCCACGTCTGGGTGTTTAGTCCTATTGCAGCTGGGGTATGTGTTGATGAACACAGCCTGTGCCACCAGGAACCATGCGTGTTAAAATCTGAGGGCCATGCTTCTGAGCCCCCCCCCTTCACTGGGCCGGAGATAGCCCTGCCCCTCACTGGACACTGCAGCAGGAGAGCTAGCCTCACCCCTCACGGGAGATCTGTGTCCCCCCAACCCCGCACCCTCCCTTACTGCTCACCACAGGACATGGGAGAGCTGCCCCTGAAGGCAAAGGTCTAGGAGAGTTGGCTCCGCCCCTTGCCTGAAAGGGGTGGTCCCAGTGGCCCAGACTGACAAGCTCAGCTACCACCCAGACCCACATCCAGGGCCTTGGGTTGGCCCACCCGAACATTTACCCCATCTATGACTTGCTGGAGATCGTGAAGGGACTGGTCCTGTGGAACACTACAGGCAGATCTCCATGACTCAGCAACAGCAGCATATCCAAGAGGAATTTTAGTGAGGGTCCAGCAACTATGGTGTGCCAGAGGCTTTGAACCAGACAAATGATTCATGGCAATAATCATTGTGGGTAGGACTGATTAGACAAAAATGTATCCTGCATGACACACAGTGGCTCCCAATGCCACATGAATGAAGAGGTGTTGGAGAAGCAGGAAAGATGGAAGAGTGGTCAGGGGTTTTTCTTTGCTTGTTTTGATTTGTTTTTAATTAATTTGGGGTGTAGGTTCTGGGGAGGGAACACTGTAGGGTGAGGGGTGAATATGGAGGAACTGGAAGTGTGTTGGACTGGGGCACACAATGTGAAATTCCCAAAGAATTAATAAAGAATTACACTAGGAGAGAGAAAGAAATATCCTTTCTGCTATAATGCATGGAATCACAAAACCACGTGATTTCTAAACAGAGAACAGTTTTTGTTCAAAGTTGCAGATATAACACACTGTTACTTTGGCACAACACTGAACTTATCTTTTCAGGAAGCTGTCAGTTGGAGTTCTCTTCCCATCCTCTGGACTGTTAGGAGCCACGTGGCCTAGTTTTAGATAGTTTGTGAGTGCTTGCCCAGCGGATCTCCAGGTGAGACAAAGCCCACATCCACCGGGACAGTCTCACCAGGCAAGGACCAATGGACTTCGGGACAGTGCAGATTACTGCTGGGACCACACAGCCTGCACGTTCTCTTCTTTCTCATAATAGTGATGATTCTCTTGGTTGGTTTTAATCTCACTTTGCCAATTGTATATGGGACAGATGTGATCATTCCTGAAAACCCCATGTTTTTCTCAAATATTTTCCCCTAAAATTCTTTGGGAGCTGATGTTTCTCAGGCGTCTTGTCTGGGGATTGCCAGCTGTCACTCTAGACCGTAGGAGCTGTCCTGATTCAGTGCTGACAGGATCAAAGACAATTCATCCCTATTTCTGTAAGTATGCTTTGCTAAATTTTGAAAGACATTTTTCTTGAAAATGTGTGCCTATGTTTATCATCTTTTAGTTTTGTAAAGACAGGATGTGCCTGACTCAATATTTGACTGAGCTAGCAAAAATGATAAGTGTTGTTTTGGTTTAAAAAATGTTTTGATGTAAATGTTGGGGAAAACATATTTGACATTAGTTGTTTTGCCAGTGGTTATCGTTGGAAATGGGGAAAACGTGTTTGTTGGTATGGGAAAACATGCTTGTCTTCAAAGATTTAATAAAGATGACTAGAGCTTTTTGAGTTGTGCACTTGCGTGAAACTTATCTGGTGGTCAGACAACTCATTTCTTCCAATGGACACCCCTTCCCCATCTCAGGATCTGAACCCAGGCTGCAGCAGGACTGCAGCACAGGACAAACTGTGGTTTGGTGCTTCTTGTTCATTGGGATTTTCCTACAGTTCTTTATAAAATCTTACAAATATTCTTCAGTGGTATTAATCTTTTGTTCATCAGGTCTTCCATTAGTTTGGGAAGCTAATGGTCAAAGGGACATTTGAGTTTATTCTGTAATTGTACTCCATGAATCAGGATACATGGCTAGGGACAGAGTTATGATGGCTACCCCTCTTTGTATTTTTTCTGGAATAACACTGTATGTTCCTGTGTATCTTTCTTTGCCGTGTGTTATCCCTGTACTGCCTAGTTGTACCTGAAAATCCCCCTCCTAAAACCTCAAATTTTTGTCTTCTTATTTTGGAGAAGGCTAGGAATTTACCATGACTGTCATGGGACAAACCACCCTTCCCTAAGAGACCAACTCTTCTATAATAAACAAAATATTGAAATCTCCTTTTTTTCAGTCTCAAGATTTTTCTTTAAAAGATCTAAGAATTTTCTGTGTCCCTGCCGAAGAAGAAGAAGAAGGAGGAGGAGGAGGAGGAGGAGGAGGAGGGGGAGGAGGAGGGGGAGAGGGAGAGGGAGAAGGAGAAGGAGGAGAAGAAAAGAAAGATATTCCTGTTTCTACGGATGCTTTAACCTTCCTCTTGGAAGGCCCTAGAATCACATTCCTCTATTATCTCCTTTAACAAATTGGCACCTAAAGATAGTCCTCACTACTGTCAGGAATACAGTTTTTTGGGGAAAAACCAATCCATACCCTCCTATCCTGTGTGTTCCCTGCCTCTCTGTCCTCCAGACAAGACAGAGCCCAGTCCTACTCGCTCTCAACCAGGATTTCCTGATGTCAGACAGGGAGTGTGCACCTTTGGGAAAGTTATGCGTATCTTTTGGAGCTCGGGCTGCAGTTACTTCAGAAAAACTCATCACAAATGATGGCGAGATATCAAAATGGAAATTGCTGTGTGTGAATAGGCATTTGAGCCCATGAAGCCTGGAGAAACAATAGAACATCCACACAATGGATGGAACATTAGTGTGGGGCTGAGAGGCAAGTAAGAGACCTGAGAGAAAAATATGCAGAAGACAGAGGGAGACCCAGGGAATGATGCAGACTGTCCAGAGACATGATTGGTGAAAGGAGCGGAGCATGGGATGAAAGCACACCATGTCAAACACTTTAGATACCATACAAATAAAATGACTTTAAAGAAGCCACTAAATTTGGAAATGTGAACATTATTGATAGCATCATGCATATTGTTGGTAATGAAATATTCATCAGTACTCAAAATATGTTATTTTTGCACAAAGTGAAGGAAAGGAATGGTAATATCTATTCTTTCAATGGAAGAAAAAATCCTAAATTATCCGATCAAAGAAGCAAAGCAGAGCTGAGAAGACTGGGTGGAGATACTCTCACCCCCTTCCTCAGGACGCCCCAACTGACACCCCCAGGACACCAAGGTGCCTGCTTCCCAGGGACCCTGTGAGGCTTGCTTCTCACACTGCTCTGTAATCCCTGGGCGGTTAGCCAGCTTGGACTCTAGGTGTCCTTTAGCCAGAGCTCCCTTCTCTCTGTGCATCTCACATCATTCGCCACCCAGAGAAGATGCATGTCAAGAATTATGTAATAAAAGATACATAAAATAAATGCCTATGGATTGGATTGGAGGAAAACAAAGGCATCAAAACTCATTCGCAGATCCCAGTGTGTCTTCCAGAAAGCCTTTTAAATCATAATATATTCATTCTCATTGTCAGGATGATTACACTTGCTCAAATTTATAGGTTCTTTTATAAAAGATTTTCATTTATACTCACAAGAAAACAGTACTTCACGCATCAGTAAGTGCAGAGACTAGCCAGTCTGTTTCCCCCCTTAACTGATAGCATTCACAGTCCCTGTATTGTGTAAAATGATGTTGTTTCTTCCTCCCTTTATCTTGCTTATGTCTGACCTTCCATTAAAACTTGCTTAGGAACTGCTTGGTGAATAGTCAGGGGTGCTCCTTGCTGACATCTTCCTTTTGTGTCTTCTCAGCTATTCTGTCAGCCCACTGCCTTTCCATAAGCATTTTTAGGCTTCTTTTCATCTCCTTTCAACAGGCAAGACTAAAGCCCAACATTCTCCCTGCATTGAAAGGAAACATCCGCTGTGCCTGCAGCTTCGTCGCACACAAGAAGCCTCCATACACCTGCCAGCTGAGCGGGGTAGATTAGCAGAGCTTCCACAAGCTTTTGATTTTTTAACAGCTCTGTGCAGTGTGCTAAGCAAGTTATGAAGTCATTTTTCCTTTCTCTTTTCCTTTTCTTTCTTTCTTTTTCTTTTCTTTCCTCTTCTTCCCGCCTTCTTCCTTTGTTTTTCTTCCTTCTATTTTTAAATGCTGAAAATACAAAGTCTACAGTGCTTGCTGAAATCATCCTAAGTCAGAAGGAGGATACAGAACAGGAAGCCTGGGGCTTCCTTCCACAAACAACAGAATCTCCTATTCTAAACCAGAATCCTCCAGTATGAGAGAAGTTGGGCTCCCAGTTTACAAAACCTGTCATGCTCTGGGCATCTCTCATGCCAGCGTCTCCATGGACTAAGGGTTTGGACTGCACAACATGGCCAACCCAGAAGGCAATCCAGCCTACCTACATTAGACAACATGCTAGAGACCTGACTCGGCATGCAGTGAAGTGGGAGATGAAGTAAGACAGAAGAAACACAGCGTCCCAGGGGAACGGTAAGCATGGAAGAGGACAGGAGTAGAGATGGACAACCTTCCTAACCTCGTGTCTCGCTGTGGTGGGTCTAACGGAACAGCACTGTTTGAACCATGGGAATGGGGGAGAAAAAAACAGATGGAGTAACAGAAAACCTAGCAAAAGGGAGGAAGCAATATTAAACTTGGACAAAAGAGGGTCTATTATTCAGAAGCAGGGGGAGAGCTGAGAGTAGATGTGGAAGGCAGAAGCAAGACCACTGCTTCCTTGCGGTTTGCACATGACGGCAGTGGTAGAGTCCTGGTTGCGAGCCATTGGCCATACCAGCTGGGCAAACATTCCGTTGCCTGCTGCCTGGTATTATTTCATGGGGGTAAATCACTCTGCTGTATGTATATTGCTGATATTTTCTGACACCTGGACCAGGAAAGATACTGACATGTCCTTGACCATTTGTGAGGATGTTGATTATCAAACAAGGACTATGCTCCTTATGCCAACCCTAGGAGGGAATTTCTCCCTGATCTTGACGTGAGCATTGCTGGTGCTTCACCTGAGCCCTTGGACGCTGACTTTCATTTTCCCATTGCCTTCTCCTAAGTTTAACATCAAGCTTGTGTTGTTAGGAACGAGTGCACCAGATCTATTCATAGACGGCCAGCTTTCCTTGCCCCTGGATTCCACATCGCCACAGTCAACCCAACGATGACTGAAAATATCCCCACCACCATCTCTACTGACCATGCACAGACATCGTCTTTGTCATTATTCTCTAAGCTATGGGGAGAGCAGGCCCACTCTTCCCACGACTTTTGTACTATATTAGTTCCTACAAGTGGTATATAAATGATTTAAAGTGTACTAAAGGTTGTGTCTTGGTTATAGGCGAATTGTGTGCTAGGGGTTTGGGTATCTGAAGGTATAAATAAATTAAAAATAAAACTATATGAGCTCAATGAATCTCATTTGTTGAAAACAACTACATCCCGTTATTATAATTCCCAGGGGGAAAGTGAAGATATGGGTACTGGTTTAAGCCTAGCTACTGAAAAACCTTTTTTTTAAATCACCACAATATTTTTGTTATTTTCCTGGTATAAGTAAAACTGAAATTTGAGGCTAAAAGTTTACTTTCCATTTTATTATCACACATACAGATTATATTAAATACTTTATTATCAAAAGAGAGTTTGCTAATCTAGCTGAGCATTGAGAAGCCCTGTAATTTTTTACTTTGATTATTTCACTCCATAGAGACCATTTCTGGGAAGCCGGGTATGGCAGCACACGCTCAGGAGGTAAAGGCAGGAAGATTGCCACTAGTTATAGAATTCCCTAGCAAGATTCTGTCCTGAAAAAAAAAGGAGGGGGGAAGCCTCCTGAGGGGAATCAGTATCCTACAATCTTGTTAGATATTGATGTTGTGCCGTTTTGTCAAGTCCAGGCTACTATTTAATGTTGAAAATTGACAAGAATTGAAACCATAAGTTTCACAATTTGGAAAACGACAGCATTCTCTGGAACGAAATAGAATCTAGTTCCCTTCAATTCCTGCAGCATAAAAATCTGCCCCCTTCTCAAGTCTTGCCTCTCTCCTGGTCAGGCAGTCACACAGCAAGACATCAGGGCCCACAGCCTCAGAAACCGAGCAACCCCTTGGATACAAATTGCCAGTGCTTCCAGGGTGATTTTTTTTTTTAGCATTCTTGCTGAAAAAGAGAAGAAAACAGCTATTCAGTAAGCACCTACCACAAGGCAGGTGTTTGGCCAAGTGCTTTGTATACAATCTCTCTCTTAATCCTCAGGTAACCCTGTGAGGAAAGCACCTTTAGCCCCTTTTCATAGCTCAGGGAGGATCAGTAATCTTCCCTGGCCAGTGAGCTCTTGGTGGATTATGACCGTGGGTCTGTCTGATCGCAAAGCACGTGGGCCCTCCCACCAAACTCTTCAAACCCCACCTGTGAACACCTTGCAAAATATTTTTTGCTTCCTTGGGATTTTAACCTTGCTTCCAGATTTTTGAGTTAAATAAATCTTCAGCCAGAGGTCCCTTTTTTTAATTTTACTTTTGAAATTTTATTTTAAGGCATTTTTCCATCCTGGAGGAGAGTTTTTTTTTTTCATTATAGAGAGTTTCACACTGTTTTGAAGTGTATGTCTAGGGCAATTGTGACCTAATTTAAGAGCTTTAATTAAAAGTATCATTGACATCTTTAAAACAGCATATCAAATCTATCCAAGTGCAACCCTCCTTCACCGCCTTTTCTGGGTGTCTGTGGCTGCATAGCAAATTACTTTAAAACTTAGCTGCATAAAACAACAGCCATTTTATTGTATGTCATAATTTTGGGGGTCAGGAGTTTGAGCAGGGCTTAGCTGGCCAGTTTTCCTGCTCCATGTGGATTTTAACTGAAGTCATTGAGGAGTATTCAATTGTCCAATTGGTCAACCTGGGGAGTCCCGAGCAGCTGTGCCCAGAGCTGCAGCTTTCAATGCTTGAAAAGCTGGTCTCAGCTGGGCTTGTCAACTGAAGCATGCCACTAACCTCTTGCACATGGTGGTCTAGCTGTTGCCAGACTCTTAGTCGTGGAGAAAACATTCCAAGTGGAGAAATGGGAGTTACCGCCATAAAAACTGGGTCAGTGCTACCTCTGCTGTGTTCTGTGGTTCTATATGGAGGGATTATATGTCATTTCAGGATGAGAGGGTGTGTTGGCTACTTTCTCATTGCTGTGACCAAATATTTGACAGAAGTAACTGGGATGGGTGGGGATTTTTCATGGTCCAGAGTGCTTCGTCCATTATTGTTGGAAAGGTGTGGCATAAGACTTAGTCAACTCATAGTGCCAGGTACTTGCAGTAACCCCAGCCAGGAAGGAACTAGAACCAGAAGGAGAGTGGAACTATAATCCTCAAAGCACCTCCAACCCACCAAATGGTCCAGCTTTGTCAACCATGCCTCCTGCCGCAAAGTTTCCACAACCAGGCCTGAGAGCATCACCAGCTGGACTGAATGTTGAGGCACACGAGCAGGTGAGGGAATCATAGTCAAACCACAATCCAAGGAACATTCTGTGGTCAGCTTTTTGATGTACAAAATTTTATTTTTGGAGACTGTCATACAGCACAAATTTTAAACTCACCCATTTAGATCATTCTGTAAAATTTTACTGGAGGCTTAATCTAGTAACAAGGTTATCAGAATGTTCAGTGAAGCAAGGCAAGGGAAATTTGAAATGAAGTGTCAGTAGATTCCTACTTATAAGGATATCTAGAAAACTTCATGGTGACAGAAACATTCTCCAGGGCTTGGGTGATGTCACAGCAACCACTAAAGCCTTGCAAAAGTAAGAACCTAATTTCAATCCCCAGAATGAGAATGATATGCCAGGCAGTTTGGTGGCATGAAGCACGCAGAATCCCATTGCTAGAGAGGTAGAAACTAAAGAATCCCTGAAGTTCAATGGCTTTGCTGAGCCCTAAGCCAATGAAAGACCCTGTGTCAAAGGAGGCAGGTGGCATTCCTCATGATAGCAGCTGAAGGTGTCTTCTACACACATCTGCACTCATATATACATGCGCACACAGATATATGCATTCATATATATACGTACACACATATTGAAAATCTGTTTTCCAGCTTCCAAACTTGGGTTCAGTTTGAATAAACAAAAATGAGGGTTTTGCACTCTATTGAATACCAGGAATATCATGGTAGGCTTTTGTTTTTATTCCATTCTCTAGTCTAGAACAGTGACTTACAAATAAGATAATAGCCTGATATGACAACTTATATGGAATTTTCCAAGACTCTGTTGATCTAAGAAACATGAAAGTGTTTTTTTTTTTAAACCTATTGCTGCAATGGAAGAGGCTGCTGGCTTAGAAAAAGATTGCTTTCCATTCTTTTTTTTTTTTTTTCAAGGTTTAAATCCAAATTTTTTTTGGCATTTCAATTGTTATTTTATTTTTTTCCATAGTAACAGTGCAGGGGGTTGTACGTATGGTGGTGTAAGTAAGTCATAGGCTTGCAGGCTGGATGCGTGCTTTGTGAGTTAAGAGAGCCATTCTTTGCTATTGCCTATGCCTGCTTTTACTTTACTATGGTAATGTTGGATTTGACCTACAAAGTGGTCATGATTTCCCAAGACTTCTTTGTAGTTAACCCTGATGCAGGACCAAAGAGCAGAAACAGACTGCCACTTAGGCCTGACTTCCGGAGAAAATGTGAACCCTGCTTTTGACAGCTGCAAGCCGATATAACCGCAACTTAATAGGTAACCCCAAAACAATTCTCTAGGAATACTGATCCCTAAATACTGTAAAGAGGGAAAGGACCCCAACCTGCTTTTATTCACAATCTAAACTACTAATAAAACACATAAGGTTAGCATTATAAAATGATCAAAAATATAAGTCATTAAATCTCTTTTTCTCATAAATGGAATATAACATTAGTAATAAGAATGAAGTAAAAAGTGTACACCTAATTCATTATTTTCATACTCCACGTAGAGTAGTTGGGTAGTCTCTTCTTATACCTTCAGGAAATAGTTTTTAGAGTGAAAATCAAAGCTATAAGCAAACTTTACATCTCACAGATCAGATATACCACTTGTCCCTTTCAGACATGGCAAATACAGACAAACCAGAAACCTCAGGAGGCATTGCTAAGACATTGAAAGGACATTATCCATCAGCCTTTACATTCTTTCCACATGATCACATAAGATTCAGAGTCTAAATCCCCTATGTCTAACTAGAATGATTCTGAAAGCAAAAAAAAAATTGATCAGTTTCAGAGATTTTAAAAGTCATCTCCAAAAGTTTGCTATCCATACTTCCTTTATCTCTGTACAGTCTGAACTTACAATTTAATACAGTCATCCAAAAGCTGGTATATTGTTCTTTTGGAGCACTGAAAAACATCAGAGAGACAAACACGTAAACAGATCTTAGGAAGCCACCGTCAAGTCAGAATAGTGAACTAGTGATTGATTAGAGCTGCAAATGGTACTTTGATGCTTGGTCAGTAAGTCTGGCAGAGCCTGGACGTCCCTGGGATCCACAGATCCCATTCTCTGTGCCTTTTTTGTTAGCCTTGCACACCATTTCCTTGAATGCCAAATTTAGGCATCCTTCCTAATTAATGTTTTTTTCAAGCCCCTTTCAAAAGCCATTGGGTGTTGATTAGCCCACAAAGGAAGGTTTTACTTCTGGGCTCATAGTTTTCTGTCTCCTTAGCAGTTAATTGAGTAAGAATAATGGCTTCCCTGTAAGGAAGCTGTGGAATACACTGAGGGGGTCAATGCCTCTTTACTGAAAACTTTGGTGACATTAAACAGTCAGTGCTTAGAAAATTTAAACCCAGAATTAGAGAGTAAACTGATGTATGTGTACATATCTCAAGCTGATGTTCCCTGAGCAGTTTGCTCAGTGTGAGGATGTGTATGCTGGCTCAAGCCCTCTGCTTCTACTCTGGGGAAATGTTTGGTGTTTCTATTCTATCCCTTATTATGCTGTTGACAAAATCAAAAATTATTCCTTCTGGTGCTATCTTGTTTGTACTCTAACAAATAAAGCTTGTCTGAAGATCAGAAGATGGAGCAAGCCACTAGTTAACCATAGAGGTCTGGAGGTCTGTACAGACAGACAGAAAGTGATATGGTTGGATGGAGAGAGGAATATAAGTTGGAAGGATATAGTGCAGGCTGCTCATTCATTTCTCAGCAGCCCAGACCTGAAATAAACACACAGAAATTATATTAATTGCAATACTGTTTGGCCAATAGCTTAAGTGTATTTCTAGCTAGCTCTTTCATTTTAAATTAACCCATTTCTATTAATCTGTGTATCACCACGTGGTTGTGGTGTACTGGCAAGGTTCCATCCAGTGTCCAGTGTCTGTCTCCTGCGGTGGCTGCATAGCTTCCTCTGACTCCACCTACTCTCTCTATAGATATCTTTTCCAGCCTGGCTATTTTCTGTTAAGCCATTAGTTGAAAGCAGTTTCTTTATTAACCAATGGCAATAAAACATATTCATAGCATACAGAGGGGAATCCCACATGAGAAGGAGACAGGAGCGTGGCCTCTTTTTGGTCTGGAGATTTCGTAGAGGTAAGTACTCCAGTGGCTGGCTGCTCTGTTTCTGATCTTTCAACTTTCACCCCCTAATATCTGACTCCAAGTTTTTATTATTAAGACCAATTAAACTCTTGTTAAAATTCCTTCTAGAAATTAATTTTTTCTTATAAACCACATTTACATATGCAAACTAAAATGCCTACAGCAGGGCTCCTACACA
Source organism: Ondatra zibethicus (assembly GCA_004026605.1). Classification (NCBI taxonomy): domain Eukaryota; kingdom Metazoa; phylum Chordata; class Mammalia; order Rodentia; family Cricetidae; genus Ondatra; species Ondatra zibethicus. Next base: position 11,999 of record PVIU01025657.1, read on the forward strand.
ATTATAGCTAAACTGTGTTATTATTTGCTCATATATCATGCAAAGTGAAAGCATCAATGGGTCTTTCTTTTCATTTCAATTAATTATGTTGGTTCTTTTACCTACTAAGAAAGTAAGAGACCATTTATCCCTAAGCCACATAGGAAGAATAGTCTCCAAGACTGGAAAGATAGTAAAATGCTCACCTTACAAGCATGCGAACGTAAGTTCAGTGCCCAGCAGACACATTTTAAATACACCAGAGGGATGGGGGAATCTCAGCAGTTAAAGGAAGCTCTCATAGAAGACCAATGTTTGATTCCCAGCACCTGCATCATGTGGCCCATGACCAGCTGTAACTCCAGCTTCCGGAATATTTAAAGCCCTCTCCTGGTCTCCACAGGAACTGCACCCACATACACATGCCACCCACTTGTGCACACACACGCATGCATATGTGTTTATTAAAATAATAAAAATTAATCTTTTGTACAAAGAAAAAAGAAACATTCTGACTCAAAAGGGAAGTCACGTACCTGAAGGCTGACACTTAAAGTTGTCCTCTGACCTCCACGTACACAAGCGCACACATGCATGGGCACCCACACACATGTGTACCTGCACACACAAACTCAAAAAGAAAACAAAAGGAGCCCCAAAGCAGATGCACGTTTCCAAAGAAAATATACAAATATCATAGACACTTAAAAACCAAGATGTTCAGAGGTTTGAATAGTGTACTGGTTAGTTTTTTATGTCAACTTGACAGAAGACAGGGTCGTCTTAGAAGAAAACTTGGTCAATAAATGCCTCCCTGCATAAGAATGGCCTGTAGAAAAGTCTGTAGGGTCTTTCTTGACTGGCTATTGATGTGGGAGGATGCATCCCAGTGGGAAGACACAGAGTCACCTATGAGTAGGTAGTCCTGGGGTATATAAGAAAAAAACTAAGCACCAAGGAGGAACTAGCCAGTAAGCAGCACTCCTCCATGGCCTCTGCATTCCTGTCTTTATGTTCCTGCCTTAGGCTCCTGCCCTGACTTTCCTCAGCAATGGAGTTGTATACTGAAATAAACCCTTTCTTTTCCAACTTTTTTTTAGTCATGGTGTTTTACCACAATAGAAACCTTAATGAAGACATGAGGCAAAATCTACTTCACTAAATTCATAGGATTTCCAAGCAAACAATAGAAAAATTTGCCAAAAGTACCTTATTCTTAACTTGGTAAAACGTCTTTTATTCAATATAAATCTGTACTTACAGTAAATTGATAATGGTAGGTTAAAAAAAACTTGGTGAAAAGGTTAGACCTGGAGAAATAAGATGCTTTGTGATTATTTATAATAAAATGTTTAAAAAGCAAAAGAGTAAAAAATTAAGAGAGTATGGTCCTAATGGATAGTCAAGGCTAGCCTTAAACCACCTGTTCCAGCCTCCTGAATACTTGGATTACATGTCTGTACTGAAAATTTCTTTAAATGAACTGAAAATTCATCTTTATCCTTTAAGACATAGGAGCATACAAAATACATATTTGTACAAACACAAACTTCATTCAATAGGGAAATCTTTATATAAGCTGTAGGAATGTAATTTTTTTCTTTTCAAATAACAGCACAGAAAATTAGATCCAAACTACCTCAATTAGTTAAAATTCATAAATGAATTTTTGCATTTCAAAGAGTCTTCCAGGTGGCCAGTCCATCTCCCTTCAGTACCCACAGTGCTTGGTGTAGGAGACTCCTTCTGTATTTGGGTTGCTTTTATTGGTTAATAAAGAAACTGCCTTGGCCTTCTGATAGGGCAGGACTTAGATAGACAGAATAAAGAGAACAAAATGCTGGGAAGGGGACAGAGTTAGAGAGAGCTGCCCACCATAAAGCTCCCAGGTCACACACGCTGAATCTTTCCCGGTAAGCCACGACTCGTGGTGACACACAGATTATTAGAAATGGGTTAAATGAATATGTGAGAGTTAGCCAATAAGAGGCAGAGCTAATGGGCCAGGCAATATTTAAATAAATACAGTTTCCATATAATTATTTCAGGTATAAGCTAGCCAGGCACCGGACAGCCACCGGGACCAAAAGCAGGTCCTCGCACCTCTTATTACAGATTGGCACCCACTTATTGCAAATGACTGCCTATGTGTTTCCTACTGCACAGAGCAGATAGGGGTATTAGAGTTTTTACCCACTCTTAGCATTTTTCATCCAATGTTTGGTGAGAATTGGTGGGTAAATTTCCTAACAACCTTGGTGTTGTTTGTTTGTTTTTACATCCTCAATGCTACTTGAGTCATGACCATATACGGCTGTGTCTTTCCTCAGTTTCACATTCCCTCTTCCAGTCTCAGGTTCTGCTGGAGTTCTGGTGGCCTCTCGGGGCTTTGTCATGGCTCTGATGACCTATATCAGTTACTTTTTGTTGCTGTGATAAAATGCCATGACCAGAAACAATCCAAGGAAGAGATTGTTTTGACTTACAGTTCCCGAGGACTAGATGACCAGAATGACAGGTTAAGCGTGAGAGAAAGAGCAGAATGCTAAGAAATCACCCCTCAACTACGCAGAGGAAGTGGGGATAAGGCTATTAAAAAAAAACCACTCTACCCACAGTAATGTATTTCTGCCAGTGAGGTTCCCAGACTAAAAGTTCCATAGCCTCCCCAAAACCATCAATCAAGCAACAAGTGTTTATATATGCAGTCCTATAGGAAACATTTCTCATTCAAACTAGTGCATTCCACTGCCTGCCTGCCCCATTGGCTCATGGCTATCTCAGGATGTAAAATGCATTTAGTCCAACTTAAGTCCCCATAGTTTTTAATGATTTCAATGCTGTTTAAAACCCCAGAGTTCAAAGTCTCTTTATCAATTCAACTCTTAATTGTGACCTCGTGCAAAATCACAAACAAATTATATGCTTTCAACATACAATAGCACAATACATACATTTTCCGTCCACAAGGGAGGAATTTGTGCATGGTGGGAAAATACTGGACCAAATCAAGACTGAAACACAGTATGGAAAACATCAAATCCTCTAGCTCCATGTCCAGTGCCTGGGCTTTGGTTCAGAGGGCCTAGGTGGCTCCACCCTCCAGCTCTGCTGCTGCAACATACATCTCTCTCTTCAATTGGTCCCACAGCCAGCATGCAGCTCCCCTTGGCAGATATCTGTCCGTTTTGATATCTCCAGCATCTTGGGAGTCTCTACTGCAACTCAGACTTCACTTCCACAGCTCCACACAATGGTTCCTCAGGGCCTTCTTGTAGGATCTCCAGCCCTGCTCCCCATCGCCTTGTCTCAACAGCAGAGGAAGAATTTGTGACCCTTCATTCTTTTGTCTTTCATGCTTCCAAAACTTTACCACATGGACAACTCTGCCAAGTCTGGCTGCCAGCTTGAGATGCACCCAGGTGCCAACAATCTTGCTGTTTAGGAAAGACACCCGTTCAAGACCTGTAGTCCTGTCTGCTAAACTCCCCCATGAGGACAGAGCCTCATCGCACATGTGCTCCTGTAACATGCCTTCTCTGGTCTCCCCTCCTCTGCCTCACTTTCCCACTCCTCAGAGGGCATGCTTTGTAAGTGATTCTGCAATAAGCTGCTTTCATCCACATCTTTGTCTCAGTGTCTGTTTTTTACAAGAACTTGACTAAGACACCAGTGTTTTACCCCTTTAAGGAAAACCTCCCTTCTCTTGTAGATTTTGTCTGTCCTTTACAGAGACTCTTACACATTTATAATTTATACATGAAAGTAATGAGATTTAAAGGGAAGTCGAAAGAAGCAAGTAGGCTTACATATGTGCAAATGCATTAAAGAGTGTAAATGTTCATGAAAATAGGGGGAACATGCCGGTAATTCCAGTCCTCAGGAAGCAGAAGCAGGAGACCATCAAAAGCTCTCAAGACCAGCATGGTCTAGAGTTGTGACTCTGCTTCTTCCTTGAGATCATTGGTGTGTGGGCCCATAGGGGTGGAGGGAGGAGAAGCCAGGAACAGGGATCAGATGGCTGTGAGAATGATGGAGATAGCCCCCTGGGATATGTCTTCAGTGGATCAGATCAACTTTATTCCAGAGTATAGGAAATGCACAGGATTTGAAAGCCTGGGAACAAACCTGAATTTGCATTTAGTGGCACACTCCTATCAGAAGGCTTCGCATGTGGCAGCAGGGTCCAATAGCAAAGCTCCTAGTACAAAGCTCCTAGGACAAATCTTAGTTATCTCATGGGCAGCGGGGGAAGGCTTCCAGCAGGGTCATCCATTTTGCTGCCCTGCTATGGCAGACTCTAACCTCTGATCAGGGCCTCCCAGCATCGAGTCTCAGAAGGAGCTAAAGAGAAACTAGGGGATGAAAGTATTTGTAGAGGAAAGGTGAGAAAGCTGTGCTCTTGCACTGGGCCCATTCCCTGCAACTCCTGTCTAGATGGCCCCTGCCTCATTAGCTGGAGAACAGTTCTAATTGCTGGAAACCAGGACTGCAGACCTTCGAGAGTGGCTAGAGAGAAGGGTGGAGAATGTTTCTAAAGGACATGTGTGTTCTCTGGAAGCTTAGGGTCTGCCAGAGAGTCCATTAGACAGTTTATGACCAATGCCTCACCTGCTGTACAAAACCTACAATGCTGTGAAGGAAAAGGGTAAATCTGGGAAGTCTTGAAGAGGCAAGTGAAAATTGTATTGACACCATTGGAGGTAGACATATTCTAAGAGTTACAAAAGGAACAGACATCACCTCATGTGTATCCTAGGGGTGTGTGTGTTCTATCCAGCCTGCATCCCACATCCTCCCATTCTCATTTTTCCATTTGAGAGTTTTCCCATCCCATTCTCTGTGATCACAGTGGCATGGTACGTCCAGCTGTGTGACATTAAAAAACAGAGTCCAAGGGAGTCTTAGATTCTATCTTTGCCAGCTCTTAACTTCCACAATTAAAAAACCAACATAAGTATAGGAATGTATCTTGAGCTTGGCCAGTCAATAATTATAGCTGTGAGGGGTTGGGAATAACCCCTTTATTAGTCCTTTATTAGTCTTTTGCAAAATAATTGCTGCCTGACTCCAGGAATATGGTGAAGATTGACTATTTGAGCAAAGGACAGGAAGCATTAATAACCTGAGAAGTTCAGCATGAAGTAGAAATTTTTTGGCTCATTACCTTAATGACATTATCAGTGTTCATTGTTGATGTGAACAGTAAGAGACCTTTCTTTGTGTTTTGGTATATCCAGCACCAAGAACAGTGCATGACACTTAGAAGCATCCAATAAATATCCTTTCATAATCACATAAACATCGATATACTTTAAACTTTTAGATGAAATCTTTTATTAACTGGACTTTCTATAATAGGTATTAAACTTTGCACTAGCAATACTTTCACATTTTGAGCACTCACTAACCCAAGTAATTTATGAGGCAACAACATTTGCCAAATTAAATTTAAGATGACTTAGACTTGCTCTGTGGTGTAATGACTCAAGTTTAAATCATGTGTTGCAGAGAAAAAGTTCAGAACCAAGAAAAATGCTGAATCTAAAAAACCATGAGTAAAATTTCCCAATTTTCCTCTAAGCACATAATGGCACCGAGCTGAGTGAGGAATGCCTGGGATAGCTTTCGTGTCCATTCTCCCTTAACAAAGGTTACCGAGCAACATCTTCACATAAAACAAAATACGTGAGATCAGACTGTGCCCATAATCTCTGGCAAAGACTACAACATATAATAACGATGAATTGTGCTTTCCACTGATGTTATACAATGGGAAATTTTTCAAGATGTGTCAAGCCAACATTGCCTCTGTATGTCTATATCAGTTGACTCTCTAAACTATATCTGTTCTACCACAGAAATACTTCCCAGTAACATGTACTATGATTAGACAGTGCGAAATTAAAGATGATTATACAAAAATATAATAAAGTATTGAAAACAGCAAACAAAAGCATGTTAAAAACAGTTCTGTATATTCTCACAGAAATACAATATATTAGTATTATTATTTGATTTATAATAATTGCATGAGGGGAAATGGGTTAAGTAACATTCAATTATATGAATTGAGATTACAAATTACTACATTCTGGGTGTTTTATTATAGAACAACACACAACTGATATATGCACCCATGCTACCTAACACTCTATACAACTGACAAACAATAAAAATCAAATATGGTGCTTACTTTTTTGACGTTTTACTTGCAATCTTGGAACATAATTTCCCAATACAATAAGAACCCATATTAACATACTTGTGTATATATATATATTTACATATAAATATACATATACTTGAATGTTTATGAGGTTTTATATTTTTATTTATTATTCTATGAAACACTTAATGCATTCCTGCTATATGCATGGATCAAAAGTAGTTAACTAAGATGAATAAAACAATGACCCTTCTGTCAACAAGTTCATAGCCAAATATCAAAAATAAACATATCCATGCTGTCAAAAAAGGTTTTATTAAAAGGCAAATACTCAAAACAATATTGAAGTTCAGATGAGTTCTACATAAAGTGGTGAGAGGCTTCATAAACAGATAGACTCCAATACGTATTAGAGAATGAATGGAATTTAGGTAGAAAACAAGGAGCAGACAGTATGGCTGGGGTACACAAGAACAAGCTGGTTTGGAATGAAGTTCAAGTCCGTGAGATTATAACAGGGGTTGACATGTAAGGAGCAGCAAGAACTGGTGAACAGGAGAAACAAGTTAGAACTACATGGCAAGAGACTGAAAAGCACCAACTTTCTCCCAACAACTGCAAGAATCATTAAGTGGTTTGAACTAGAGTGGGTAATGTGATCAAATCTGGATTGTAGGGGGCAAAAAGCTACCCTGGAGGAACTATTTTCCACAGCCCTCTTCTCTGAAACTATATTGCCAAGGGCTAGTTTGCTAATTCATCTGTCTAGAAATACACTCTTGAATAACTCTATATGTTTAGGATTGTCCTCTCCAGTATCAATTTGGCATTCTATTTACCACAAACTTCTCAATAATTAAAGAAATATTTCAAGACCTAGTTATCCCGAGACTATCAAAATAAGGGTGGTCAGACTTGGCTTGTGAATGGGGCAAATACTACCTACATGAGATGCTCTCTGTCTGGATGAGATGCTCTCGATGGTCTCACAGAAGAGAGTAAAACTCCAGCAGAGTGAGCATGATACTCATGTAGATAGAGTGTTCTTTGAGGAAACATTTAAGTGAGGTACAAACAACAGGTATTCAGCCATTCTCATAGGCAGCATCTGCCCCATTAGAATCAAATACATTCCTGTCATGTTTTTCTACCCTCCATAGAGACTTAAGAAGCATCTCCTGGCATTTTTTGTGATGTCGTCTTAATTCCTCAAGCAGGTTCTACAAAAATATATTTACAGGCTCTCTATTGCAACTACAGTGATGCTAGGAATTCCAATGGCTCCTGGAATGAGGACACAGCATGAGAAGATTGCAGTGTCAGAGCCAAACTCAAATGGGGAGCAAGACAAATGAACATTAACGAGAAAACTGAGCTGGTGAGGCTGGTGACAAATTGAAGTGCATTTGCCAACTAAAGAGACACTATGTTCTAAAGAAAAGTTGCTTCCAAGACCAGCAAACTATAACCAGGAGGAAAGCAGGCTGCTAGACAGTACAGATTTTTAGAGAAATAAAAATTTTTATTTTTAAAGAATTATTTTTAATCATAGAAGAGACTATGTACACAAGGGTGTAGTGCTTACAGAGGACAAAAGAGGGCATTAGGAGCCCTGGAGCTGGAGTTACAGGTGGTTGTGAACTGCCTGACATAGTTGTTGAAACCCAAACCCCGAGCCTCTGCAAGAGCAATATATACTCTTAGTGCTGATTAATCTCTCCAGCACTTGATCGAAATTTCAAATTACCATGTACCAACTAAAACATATGTAAGTATGATATAACTGGTGGCCTGCTTGATTTTCATTTTAGTCCTCCAAGAACAAATATCAGGTAAGAGAAACACAAGGAAGAAAGGAAGCTTCTGGTGTGGCCAAGGTATCTTTAAACATCAGGTGATAATAAAAGACCTGTGAGTGAAAATCTGGGACACTATGAAAAGACCAAACATAAGAATAATAGGAATAGAAGAAGGGGAAGAAACCCAGATCAAAAGCCCAGAGAATATATTTAACAAAATCATAGAATAAATTTTTCACAACCAAAATAATGACATGCTCATAAAGGTACAAGAAAACTAACAGAACACCAAATATATTAGATCAGAAAAGAAAATCCCCTTGCCACATCATAATCAAAACACTAAAAATAGAGAACAAAGAAATAATATTTAAAGCAGTGAGGGAAAAAAGCCAAAGAACAAATAATTGCAGACCTATTAGATTCACACCCAACTTCTCAATGGAGACCCTAAAATCCAGAAGGGTCTGGACTGACATCTTGCAGACTCTAAGAGACAACAGATGTCAGCCCAGGCTACTATATCCCAGCAAAATTGTCAGTTACTATAAATGGAGAAGCAAGATATTTCATGACAAAGTCAAATTTAAACAATATCTATCCACAAACCCAACCCTACAGAAGATACTAGAAGGAAAACTCCAAACCCAGAAATTTAACTTCACTCATAAAAACACAGGCAATAGATAATCTCACACCACCAAAACCCAAGGAAGGGAAGCACACACACACACACACACACACACACACACACACACACACACACACATACACACATTACCAACAACAAAATAACAGAAATTAACAATCATTGGTCATTAATGTCCCTCAATATCAATGGACTCAATTCTCTAATAAAAAAAGGCACAGGTTAACAGAATAGATATGAAAACAGGATCCATCATTCTGCTGCATACAAGAAACATACCTTGGCATCAAAGACAGGCATTGCCTCAGAGTAAAGGGTTGGAAAAAGGTTCAATCAAATGGACCTAAGAAGCAAACTAGTGTAGCTATCCTAATATCTAACAAAATAGACTTCCAACCAAAATTAATCAAAAGAGATGGTTTTAGTAAGGGTTAAAAGTTTTTGCCTTTAAGACTCCCTTTCAGGGTTCAATTAAAGACACCGCGGACAGCTAAAGAGGGGGCTAGAAATCTGAGGGTAAAGATCTGAGGGGTAAGAAATCTACTCACAACAGGAAATATCCATCCATATTTCTCTATTCTTCTTCCTTCTCTTCTTTCTCATTTCTATCAATTCTCCCTTGCCCTCTCTTGCTGTTTCTTCTACATTGTTCTACACTGCCCCTCGTTCTACCCATTACAAATGTTCCTAGTCATATATATCCTTAAAACCAGCAATTCTTTAGCCCTAGCAGGTTCCAAGGCCAGCAGATAAGGGTTTTCACACACACGTGCACACACACACACTCACACACAGAGAGAGAGAGAGAGAGAGAGAGAGAGAGGTCTGTGGGAGTGGCTAGTACTGTTCAGTGAACTCCTTAATGAAGAAAAATAGTTAAGAAAGGAATTAAATCATCAGGGAATTCTAGAGGGGAAGGTTGTGTGCTGCAACGCATTTTTAGGTGGTTAGTAAAGAGCTAAAAAGTTTATTTTTAGTAAAACTTTGAATAGGGCACAGACTATTTAAATCAGTGTGCTGCTTCTTTTCTCCCAGTATGCATAGAGGCTGCAAGGTAACTAGGCAACCTAGGGGAAGCTGATGGCTCTTGATCGGATAGCACATACACCAGACAATAGTTTCTAAGGGCCTAGGTCTGGAGTTAGACTTACTGCTCTAGGCAGTAGAAACAAAGAAGGGACCCAGTCCTCTAAATTGTTAGTTCTGGCCCTTGCTGATATCATCTGTTCTGGTAGAAATCTGGTAGAAATCAAACCAGAACAGCAGCTTGGGCAGGTAGTAATTCTATGTCCTTGGAGATCTGTGAATATCCCAGATGGGATTCTCTTTGCCTGGACCCTAAGCTCTGCTGATAAAGATAATTGCAGGAAGGCAAATCTCTCTAGGAGAGAGGAACAAGGCCTGGTCAGTGGGAAACTGTTTTCCCTGAACAGTTCTGAACGGTAGGAATTAAATCCCCAAATTAAATCCCCAAATATGAAACAGAAACGGAGTTAGTTACAGCAAAAAGTCTACAGCAAAGGACAGCCACTTTATTCACAAAGCAGTAACACCAAAACCTTGCCTTTGGGTTTAGCCTTTTACCAGATTCCTTGGTTCTAATAAGTCACTCGTGAAAGGATGACTGAGCAATTACGGTATAATGTTGCAGTTTGTAGCAGATGGTTAAGGGCATTTCATACCCATCAAAGGAAAAATCCACCAAGATGATGTCTCAGTTCTTAACATCTATACCCCAAATGGAAGGACACCCGCATTTATAAAAGAAACATTACTAAAGCTTAAATCACACATACAACCACACATAATAATAGTGGGGGACTTTAACAAGCCACTCTTCCCAATGCACAAGTAATCCAGACAAAAACTAAACAGAGAAATAATGGAACTAATAGACATTAGGATTCAAATGTACCTAATAGATATCTACAAAACATTTCACCAGACACAAAAGAGTACACCTTTTTCTCAGTACCATATGGAACCTTCTCCAAAACTAACCACATACTTGGTCACTAAGTGAGTCTTAACAGATAAAAGGATGAACTCAGCTAAGACTCCTAGCAATAGTGGATATGTAGCCTGAACTGGCCATCTCCTATGCCCGGACTGGTGAGTGCCTAGCTCAATTGTCATCAGAGAGGTATCATCCAGCAACTGATGGAAATAGATACAGACTTACAGTAAAACATTAAACACAGTTCATGGAATCCTGCAGAAGAGGGAGAGAAAGGATTATGGGAGCCAGAGGGATCAAGTCCAGCACAAGTAAACTCACAGAATCAACTAACCTGGGCTCGTAGGGGCTCACAGAGACTGAACTCACTACCAAGGAGCCTGCACAGGACTGACCTAGGCACTCTGCATATATGTTACAGTTGTCTAACTTGGTCCTATTGTGGGACTCCTAACAGTGGGAACAGGGGCTTGTCCCCAACGCTTTTATTGGCTTTTGGGATCCTACTCCTCATACTAGGTTACCTTTCCCAGTCTTAATACATGGGGAGGGGGTGCTTAGTCTTGCTGCAACTTGATATGCTGTGTTTTGTTGATACTCATGGCAGACATGCTCTTTCCTAAACAGAAGAGTGAATTGGGATCTGAGAACAGAGGGTGGATGGTAGAGGGACTGGAAGAAAAGGAGGGAAGGGAAACTGTAGCTAGAGTGTAAGATAGATAGATAGATAGATAGATAGATAGATAGATAGATAGATAGATAGATAGATAGATAGATAGATAGAT
>PVIU01025658.1:0-23332 GCA_004026605.1 Ondatra zibethicus
GATATCAACCAAACATAGCATAGCAAGTTACCATCAGACTAGGCACAAAGCTTCACAAGAAGGTTGAGCAAGGCAACCCAATAGAAGGAAAGGTGTCCCAAGAGCAGGCAAAACGTAATGTCCATGCAGAGGACTTAGTTCAGACCCATATAGGTTTCGTGATTGTTGCTTCAGTCTCTGTGATCCCCTATAAGCCCTATTTAGTTGATTCTGTGGGTTATTTTCATTAACCTCAAATGTTACTATGCTGCTGTAGGAATTCCTACCGCCAGTAGCCATTAAGTTACCCGCCCACTTGGGCATGGCCTCTTATACTATTTATGCTGATATAAAGTGCACTTCCGGTCTCTTTTCCTGCTGTGGGATTCGGTTGCTGTACCCCATTCCAGCAGAGGATTATGGTCTATGAGTCTACCCCTAAATAAATAACCCTCTATTAGTCTCAATTCTGAGCTAGTGTGGGATTTCTTTTAAGCATCCTTCTTCACTATGCTCCATTATAAAACATTGATTTCATTTTGGTTAGGGTTTAATGCTACAGGTGGTTTTTTGTTTTGTTTTGTTTGTTTTTTGTCTTAGGTTTGGTTTGCGTGTGAATTTTCTGAGACAGGCTTTCTCTGTGTTCAGCTCTAGCTGTTCTGGAACTCATTCTGAAGACTGGGCAGGCCTTGAACTCACAGAGATCTGCCTGCTTGTGCCTGAGTGCTGGGATTAAAGATGTTCGGCACTACTGGCCAGCAATATTACAGGTCTTAACTACTATTAGACAATACGGAGGCTGAAGTTTTAGTTTTTTTTTTGAAAACTCGGAGAGAGTTTGAGACTCCATGAAAGACTGATGCACTGGAAACCCTAAATGCAGAGGAATGTCTTGACTTAGTTCTGATACAGTTAAATAAAAGTAAAAATAAAAACAGACAAGACCAGTTTTGTACACAACTTCCGTGTTGCCAAGTGCAGTGCTACTCTCTTAGAATGCTGTGCTGTAGCATCCTCAAGCGAGAATAGAACACAGCTGTGTGCTATCCATCACTCCCACTGTTTCTTCTCCCTTTAAAGAATAGTTGCTCATATTCCATAACCTTTCAGATGTGCAACTCACCATTCTTTATTGGAAGACCACTAGCCAAGACACTATGATTTATGCGCATTCCCAGATTTATTCTAGTTAACAGGTTTTATTTTATTTTAATTTTGGGGGTGATCCCAATTCTCTTATTATCCACCATTTCTTTGAAGTTTACTGTGTCTCATGAAATATTTTATGCTGTCTACATATTATCAAGAAAGTGGGGGGGGCTTTCTTTGGGCCCTTGTCCATAAGAATTTTCAGAAGAACTCAGTAGGAAGCTCAAGAATAATTTGTGCAAGCCTTTGAGAGAAAGCAGTACAGGAAGCAAGTTGTAAATCTTGGCAGCCATGGGGAGGAGGGTATGCAAAGGCAGAGGCTATGGTTTTGCTTAGGCAGGCACATTCAGCAGTGGAAGACAGTAAGCAGCCGCATGGAATGAAGTAGTTGTTTGGTAGAAGCTGAGTTGTGGCTTCAGAGAAAGAATCAGAAAGTCCAAAGTGGCAAATAAAAGAAGCTTAAGCTTTGGCTGATATCATAAGAAAGAGAGATGAAGAGAAAGAGGAAGGTGCACTTTCTGAACTACATTATATGCTTGTCCGGGTTAGAATTCAGAGAGGCATGCAAACTTAGTGGAGCTTCATCAGGTGACTCCCAGCAATTTCACCAAGGGTGGAGCTCTGGGAAGGCAAAGGATAGTATCTCATTAATCGAGGAATTATGCCGCTGCTTAGGAGAATCAGTCTTCCTGAGGCATGATAGCTCGGCAAGGTGACTGGCAAGCTCAGGGAAATTTTAAAAGAGAGACAACAATATGAACTGTTCCAATCTTTGAGTCAGATCAAAATGTCATGTGTCCACCCAAGACCAGGGGTGTTCTACCTTCTTAAACTAGGCCTTGAGAGGCAAAGCTGTTGTTTGCCTTCCCAATGTTATCAGCAAAGCTGGAGGTAGGATCCAAAGCTTTAGTATCTCCCAGGGCTGTCGTAACATTCCTACACTAACTTGTTGAAAATTCACCAGAGTTACATGGTCAGTACTCACTTTTATCTTCCTCATTTTGCAATTCATGAAAACCTAGAACAAAGGTTCTATAACTATTCAAGTTTACTGATTTGTAATGTCAAAAACATGAGAAAATAACTAGCTGCCTTGTTCTAGAGAAGGTTTAACCATTATGCTATATTGATTATATTATTAGCACCAATTGTTTCTTGAAAAGTAAGAAAATTCAAGATAGTAATTTAAAGTATGTTGTAAAATCGAAGAGATTATTAATACAGGGGGTTTGCTTCATTTTGTTTTACTCTAAATTCTGATTGTTTTACCTGTTTGCTTATGATTTTAATTTGCTAGTAGGAGTATAGAGAAACTCAGGTCAATCAATCATTTGCCTTCCTTGGGTCTTGACTTCCACTATGGAACAGCAGAGTTGTTGCTATCATTTCTACTGTGTATACACTAAACTTACTGTGTATGGGCTTCTCTTTCTTGGATTTAGTGGTGTTTCCCTTAGCCTTTCTGCCTGTCTTCATCTATTTTCCTTTTTTTAATTTATATATTTTTAAAGCTGTTTCTTCTCATTTTACATGCCAGGCCCAGTTCTCCCTCCCTCCCTTCCTCCTGCTCCTTCCATGATTCCCCCCCATGCCACCCCCTAGCCACTCCTCTGAGAGGGTAAGACTTCCCATGGAGAGTCAACAAAGTCTAGCACATTGCTCTGAAATAGGACCAAGGCCCTGCCCACTATATCTTCAGCAAGATATCCCTCCAAAGAGAATGGGTTCCAAAAAGCCAGTACAAGCAGTAGGGATAAATCCTGGCCTTACTGTCAGTGGCCCCACAGTCTGCCCCAGCCATACAACTGTTACCCACATTCAAAGGGCCTAGTTTGGTCCTATGTTGATTCCCTCACTGTCAGGCCAGAGTTGGTGGCCTCCCATTAGCTCAGGTAAACTCTTTCAGTGGGTGTCCCCATCATGGTCTTGACTTCTTTGCTCATATTCTCACTCATCCCACTATTCAATTGCACTTTGGGAACTCAGCCCAGTGCTCCACTGTAGAACTGGGCACCTGCTTCAATCAGTTGCTGGATGAAGGTTCTATGATGACATTTAAGATAGTCATCAATCTGACTACAGGGCAAGGCCAGTACAGGCACCCTCTCCATTAATGCTTAAGGTCTTAGCTGAAACAGAGAATTCTCAACAGAATAATCTCAAATGGCTGAAAGACACTTAAGGAACTGTTCACCATCCTTAGGCATCAGGGAAGTGCAAATCAAAACAACTCTGAGATACCATTTTACACCAGTCAGAATGGCTAAGGTCAAAAACACCAAAGATAGCTTATGCTGGAGAGGGTGCAGAGTAAGGGAAACACTCTTCCATCACTGGTGGGAATAAAAACTTGTACAATCACTTTGGAAATCTATATGGTGATTTCCCAGAAAACTGGTAATAAACCTACCTCAAGACCCAGCAATACCACTCTTGGACATATACCCAAAGGATGCTCAGTCATACTATGAGGACATTTGCTCAATTATGTTCACAGCAACATTGTTTATAATAACCAGAACCTAAAAACAACCTAGATGCCCCTCAACTGAAGAATGGATAAAGAAAATTGTGTTATTTAGATGGTGGGTCATGCTTTTAACCTGAAGAAGAGAAAGGGTGGCAGGAAGAAAAGAAGGAGGAAGAAGAGGAAGGCTCCAGTCATTTAGCCATTACTGCCTCTCTCATGTGGTGCCAGATAAAGAGAAAACTCAGAAATTCATTTAGAATTCATTCCACCCTAAAGAAATGTGAAAGCCCCTACTTTTTCCTCACAAAAGAGTGTCTGTCATATAGTACATTGTATTGATGGAAGCATCCAAAAAATAGAGGAAGAAAGAGGGCAAGAAGGGAAGGCAATTGTCCTTATCCACTGTACTTTCCAACCTCTCATCTTCCTGGCGCACAGGCAGATATCAGCCCATGGACCCTCTTTTCAGTCTACCAATACCTGCTGTGAATTTTGCATAAGTAACCAGCCACCATGTTTTCCCTTTTCCATATGGCAGAGGATGAAGAAAATTAGGATATGAAACATCCTAAGGATGGTTTTTAAAGGTACCAATTTACAATGGAGAGCTGCTCAAAAATTAGTGAAATATATTGTGTTCTTATAAGCCACTTTCAGTATTTTTACTTATTTGTTTGTCTATTATTCGATAATATGTTTTTCTCCTTTTTACAATGCAGAATTTAATTCACAGCTTTCGTGCCTCAGTCACCTGTTTTGGATTACAGGTGTGTCCCCGTGTTTGACCCAGCCGTCAATATTCTGAGAAATTACTTAGCACAAAATTCTATCATATCTCTCTTAATAATATGATGCTTTCTATCTCAGTTACTGTTCTACTGCTGTGAAGATGCAACCTGACCTAGGCTACTTCTAAAGGAGAGCATTTGGTTGGGGGACTTGCTTACAATTTTGGAGGGTTAGACCATGACCATTATGTAAAGAAGCATGGGTGGCAGGTAGGCAGAGTGCTGGAACAGTAGCTAAGAGCTACATCCTGATGCCCAGGTAGGAGGCAGAGAGAGGACGAGGCTGGGCCTGTACTGGGTGCTGTGTCATAAGTACTGCAAAAAATCCAAACCTCCTAGTCTTTCATAAATGGTCCACTAACTGGGACAAAGCATTCAAATGTGTGAGCCTATGAGGCCATTCTTATTCAAACCTCCACGCTTTCCTTAAGAACTAAGCACTCACCTCATTTATTCTGGTGCTCTTGAAGGTGGCGGGGAGTCAATTTGGTTCTTAAGGAGATACATCTTTGAAAACGTTTTTAAATTAAAGTTATTTTTATCACTTAGCATATGAGTTAGAAGAGATTTGTCAGAAATATCTTGAAACTCACATTCTATGATTTATTTTAAATATGTAAGTCATTGATGATGTGTTTATAATTTGTGTCCGTTTTCTTCATGTCCTGGACAGTCAGCTGTCAGGATAAATAGATTGCTACTGTAGTAAAGTCATTTTTTTAATATCTGTGTTTTCTATGATTTAATATCAATGGCCATTACATTCTGAAACCTGTAAACGTTTCTTACTAAATTTCTGTAAGCTACACTGGAACGGAGTGCAGAGAAAACAGTGTCCAGCATGCAATGATGGATGTGTGCGGGAGGCAGCGTGTGAGAACAACTGGTATGCTGTTAATATGACTTTAGCCGAACACACGGCCTCTAAATAGTGACATAAATTACAGCCAGTCTTCAGATCGGTGTGGCTTGATGCTATTACCAGAGACAATATAAATTTTACACTCGAAGTCAGTTAGCTAGAGCCTTCAATAAAGATCAAGCTCCCTCACGCTGTTCCTTCCACAACAAAACTAATTAGGACATTTTACCAGCGACAGCTAGAATCCCCTGGCTGTTATGTGATCTGCTGGGATTTAGCACTCTTTTGCCCCATTAGCTTTTTCTTACTCAAAAAGAAAAGCCTGGATTTGCTATTCTTTGACACTTTTACAGATGAAACATGAGTAGCATTACATATACGAATGCACACCATTCTTGCAATGGCAGCTTCACAGATTCTTACTGAATAATGAAGAACGGTGAACACTAACCAGAGACAGAGAAGTTCATATCTAAACATTATAGTACTTTTTCTTTTGGAATAGACTTTGGGAGGTAAATAATTAGGAAAGTGATTGCTTTTAAGGAGGTGAAGGATGAATGTGCATATTACTCAATGTCCCTTTATTCTCTCCATTGTTATAGCAATGTCCAGATTCCTTTAGCTGAGGATCAGTTTGCAAAATTTACTGGAGCATCATCTGATTGAGTCAGGGCTTCATTTTTCTCACTGAAGTTTTGATACTGCAATATTTCTTGCTTCTCTAATCTCTTCCCATAAGAACATATAACTGTCTTTTTCTTCCATAAAATGTCACTTAATACTCTACTACACAGAATGATTTATGAATCAGATACCTAATTATTCCAATAAAAAGGTTTTTAACAAAATAATTAAATGAATGTAGAGTTTAGAGATATGAATTAGCTTATACAAAGACAGTATACAAACACAAAAAATATATTTGCCTAAATATTTTGGCATTTATTCATTATCAAAATTCTCGGGGTGCGGGAAGCAACATCAAACTGTCTCATTTTGTTTTAATTGGAAAAAGTGACAAATCTTTGAATAGACACAGAATAGTTTTTACTCACCTGTTCTTACTGAGAAAGTATGCCTGTCACTAACAGTAATGCTTTTATTCTACTGGTCAACTTCTTCAAAAACGTATTTTTAAAATTTCCATCTTTCCAAGATGCCTTATTCTTTTTCATTAAAGTTTTCATTAGTATACAAAGTAATGATAATAGTATTGATATTTTTATACATATACATCATTGTGTATTGCAAAGATTCTCCCTTCCATTGCTCATCCCAACCCTTTGTCCCCATTCTCTACTTTTCTCCTTCCACATATGAGGAAAACTCAATATTTGTCTCCATATGTCTGGCTTATTTGGATTAGCATGACCTCTGTTTACTTGCATATTCCTCAACATGGTGTTATAATTTCAGTTATTACAACTGAACAAAGTTCAATGGCACACATCTAGATCATCTCTATGTGTCTGTTGATAGTCATCTATCCCGGCTATGCATAGTGCAGCAGCAAACATAGATGTGTAAGCACCTTTGTGGGATGTTGGCTTGCATTCCTTTGGGTATATACCTTGAGGTAATATAGCTAAGTTATATGATTGACCTATTTCTGTTTTTGAGGAACTGTCCTACTAATTTCCATGGTGGTTACACTAGCTTCCAGTATCTAAGGACTCCTTATCCCTTCTCCATTTAACATTTGTTGTCATTTGTTTTCATGCAAAATAAGTTTTTTTCCCCCTGTGGCCTCCAAAAAGACCATCATTCTTTTACAAGTTTGGACCAGTTTCTGATATTTTTATTATTGACATCTTAACATGATGGAATATCACTAGAGTTTCTTTAACATTTTGGCTGCAATTACTTCCTCTTTTATATCACTTTTCCACCATATCTCATTTCTGTCAATAAAGTTTATCTTCATTTCTCTGGCTGCATGCTTATAGAATACCAGCTTTATCAGGCACTAAATGGTGATGACTTTTGCACATCTAATTCAAATTATGTGTTTATTTTTCTTTTGTGACGATCTATTTTTATAAAATGCCACATGGACTTGTTATTAAATGATAAAGAGATGACACATTGCATTTCTCACTATCAATGCACAAACCCACCAAATAACAGATACATCATGACCAAGCACTGATACACTTTTAAAAACATGATTTGTCACTGATCATGATGCACATTTAAAGCATGAAACAATCTCACACCAGTTTGGAATTACTATTAAAAGGGTTATTTATTTGAGGAGAAAAAACCTACAGAACGCCGTCCTAGACAACAGCCCTATACAGGAAAGGAGTCTAGTCCCCAGAACCGGAGTCTGAAACAAGAGAGCCAGAGGAGGCCTGCCGCTGCTTTTTAAAGAGAAAGAGACCACGCCCCAGTGGGCTGGTGTCTCAAAGACTATTGGCTGAAGGAGCGGAAGGAGCTCCTACAGCACACATAAGTTACGGATATTGTTTGAGGACAGAATAAGCAGAGGTAGGCATCACTTCATACATCTGCAGTTTGTGTTGGTTTGTGCTATTTAACCAAACTGCGGTAACTGAAAAGTGTATTTATCAAGCTGAGAAGAGTGAGGACTGCCGGCTTTTTTTAACTATTTAAAATTCACAACATTTGGAACAGTACATACCAGTTTCCTCTTCATAATCATCTCAGCTGGAATATACACTTGTACAATAGCTACAAATTTGAATGTATAGACACGGAGAAATTTCTGACTTATGGAAATGAGTTAATATAATCATTTACACCATCTTTATATCATAAAATAACAAGCCCAAAACTTCAGCCAAGAGATTATTATTCAATCTGGCCTACTCAGTGATCTCTGGAATTCTTTATTTCAATAGACAGAAATTTATCAGCAAAATACTATCTTGAAGTTAATAATTCTATGATGATCTTTAAGATGATGGTTTGAACAGTTCCCTGAGTTAGTAATCATTAAGAGCAACTTATTGAGCATTTTGAAAAGTGACATCTCTGTCTTTTTTGTGTTATATATCTAAGTTTCTCACTAAACATTGATTAATTTGAATGTCAACAATATGCTTCAAAGTAAGCATTATGAACTGCCAAATTCTTGGTGTCTCCAGGACTTAACCTGATTGGAGTGGCAAAGAAATGAAGAAAAGACAGGGAAAGAGAGAGAGAGAGAGAGAGAGAGAAAGAGAGAGAGAGATACAGAGAGACAGACAGAGAGAGAAGCAGAGGAAAAAGCTGGGATCAGGTATACTGACTGGCCTCTCTGATGGAAAAAGTTTAGCATTCCAAAAGCTCGGTGTGATTTTTCTACACAGTTGAACAAAGGCAGGGTTATTGCACTCAGCAGAACAAGGAAGCAGATTCAGTAAGTTCGGAAGATATCAACGGGAGTAGTCTTTTGCAGAAGCCATCTTCAGGCTCTACATATCTGTGGGGAGGAAGTACACACTATCAATATCCACTCACAGATCAGAAAGAGGCTGTGTTATCTTTTGAGCCTCATGTTGCAGGGATGAAGGCCAAGGTTCTGCCATTTACTCATGGGACTAAATCCTTGACATGGCTGGCTCATGTGAGAAACATTTACCTAGGACTTCATTTTCTCAGGGCTTCCTACATTCCCCACAAAGAATGATCTCTAATTGTGGAAAAAGAAACAAAAGCTCAGATTCATTCAGCAACTTCTCCAAGTTACACATTTGTGCCTTTAACTTGCTAATTTTGCCCTCTTCTCTGAAGGGATGTCATTAACAATCTTCCCAGGTCAGCTAACATTTACTTGGAATGATTGCAGATAGAGCAGTGTTTGAATTAAAACCAGTTTTTAGAGAATTATGGTTAAGCTCATAAAGTGTAATTCAGACCTGTGCAATGGTACCCAGAAATCTAAGAAGTTCCCTTTGCAGATACTCTCTATTGATCAGTGAGCATAACTCCCATCTCAATGCATTCCTATTTTTCTTCCATTTCCACATTTCATCAATTCTACTGAATATATATATATATATATATATATATATATATATATATATATGAATTAATAGCTTTTCAGGACTCTCATATGATCCATGAGCTGGTTGGGTATTTATTGAAACACTAAGTCTTCCCATTTGCAATAGTTTGTCTTTTCATGTGTGCCATTCCATTGCTCATAATTCTATGACTGTTTTAGTCTATTTTTTAAAACATCTTAGTTACAATTGCAATATGTCTTTAAATGTAACATATCTTAAAGAAATGAAGCTCAAAGATGTAACTCATTTTCACTGAGGCATGTGATGTTACCATCCCATTTTCTGTGAAATATAAAATTTATGTTTAGTTTTGAAATATAACAGATTGCTTCTTTTTAATTATGATAATAAATGTGAAAGTGAGGAGTTGCATTTGAATTTGTCACTAAATGTCTCTAAAACCTTTTAATTGTGACAAAGAAGCACAGCTTTTATGTGAATAATTCTTAACAAGTGTGGATAAGGTATAATTTTCTCATTGTGCTTTGAAACCATTTCAGCCATAAAGTTGAGAACTGCTTACCACTTAATGGGGTTATTAGGAGATAAAATAAAGCAAATATTTGTCATTTTTCCTACAATTGTCTTGCATTTCATAATACAAACTCAACTGCTCGATCTATTTCCAACTTCTCATAACCAACTATAAAATTTGTCTGCAAACCGTCCCACCCTATCCATTGTATCCTTGTTAGGCAGGGTGTCATTCTTGTCTACAGGCACCTTCCAACCTGGAACTTGAACTTCCTGTTTCATTTCTCATTGCTTGTAGTCTATATATTTTCCTTCCACTTTTCTGCATCTCTCTTTAGTCTTCCTCATTACAATGTAACATTAGCTAAAACCTTTCACTGACTCTACAAGATTTGGTCTTTATTTTCTCTTTTTTTCCTTAGCTAAGATTCTTAAAGTATTATTGATTTTGGACCTATTAGTATTTAAGGCAATATGTTCTCAGAAAAAGGTTCTGCTTCTATGTACTATGTATTGAAATGTTCTGGAGACATTTTTTTAGCGATACCCTAAATGTCTTGGGCTATCTATTACAAATCTTTTCTTTCTGGACATTTCTATAGTGTTAGACCCTAGTGTATTAATTAAGGTTTATATTGTTGAGATTAAAACACTACGACCAAAGGAATTTGGGGGGGATAGTGTTTACTTCTGTTTACAACTTCAGGTCACACTCCATCACTGAGGAAATTCAGGGCAGAAACCTTGAGATAGGAACTGATGCAGAGGACATGGAGGGACACTGCTCACTGGCTTGGTCCTCATGGCTTGCTCAACCTCCTTTTTTAAACCATCCAGAATCACCCATCCAGGGTGGCACTATCCACAGTGGGCTGGGCCCTACCACACCAACCAATAATGAAGAAAATATCCCACAGGCTTGCTTCCAGGCTTACCCTGATGGAGTTATTTTCCCAGTTGAATTTCCCTATTCCAGAATGATTCTAGCTGGTGTGAAGTTGGAAAAACACTAGCTGCCGTCACACTTGGCCATGACCTATTTTCAAATCTCACTTTGTTTACTTGATGAATTTTTTTTGTTTTCTCATTTATAAAATTGTCACTCTTTTCAAGATGCCCCATGTTTTGTTTTGTTTTGTTTCCGTTTTTTGTTTTGTTTTGTTTTTTGCTCTTTGGCTTTATATTTTGTTATTCTTGACTTTCTCACTTTATATAAAAGTTCAAATGATATTTCTCTATGTAATAGAGATGTGACAGGCATCTTCAAATCTCTCCACCAAGTTGCAAATGATAACTATATAATACCTTTTGTAAGCAGCTGGGCTTTTTATCCTAAATTTTCTCTTCTGTCCAAAACTACTGCTCCTAGTCTCATAATTTTATAGTCACAGTACTGTCTACTGGGCCCCTTGTTCAGTAATTCTGAAGTTTTCCCCTTTATTTCATTTCTCACATTTTTTGGTCATCATGCCTTAGTTCTACTTCACAGATGTTCCAGAGAAGCCTGCTGTCTTCCCACTTCAGCTGCTTATGTGGGGTCCTGCTTATAATGGACATTGATAACTACAGTTCTATGCTTGAACATCCACCTTTGCTTCTACATTTGAATTTTGACCTTTTCGTCTGACTGAACCAGTCACTTTTTATATAGTAGAACCAGTTACTTTCTATAACTTGTTTCCTTTCAACCTTCCTTTTGGTGTGAATATCATGTCACAAAGTAGACATCAGGCATCATCACAAATTGAAGAGAAGAAAACATACTTCTGTGATTCAAGTGAGGCCTTCTTTCTGCTCTATTATATTGCATTTTCTTTTGAATGGAAACACTCCATCCAGGAGGAATCAGTGAGGCTTGTGATACTCAGAAAGAAAACAAACTTCGCATATCTGGGAAAGCTGATACTTGCAAGATTCTAAAACAGCCTTTGCTGCTTTCAGAAGCAGCAAACAACTGTTGGAGGAGGGAACTGATGGGCGGAGCTGCTGAGGGGCTCTCCTCCATAAGAGCTGCTAGAAAATCGTGCAAGGCCTTCCAGGGTTGTGGCATTAATGATTCTTCAGCCTTCTAGGGGTAGGTTTTCTGAAGTCACAGTGGCTTTTGATGCATTGAAGCTTCTGTAAGTAACCCCTCATCCGTGCTCCTGTTATACACATAACAAGAAATCATTGACTCGCTTGGCTGGATCTGGCATACTGTTTTGGTATGTCGTGGGTTCCGTGTCCGGAAGTGCAGATAGGTGAGTGTGCTGTGTCTCCCCTGGAAGTCTCTCACACAACACTGCTGCATCATTCACACCCTGTGATTGTACCCGAGGTGTTCTTCCACTGTCACCTTTGTCTAAAGCATTCTCTAATATCCCATGATGCCATACAGGTACTGTCCGTGTCCTTCTTTCTGCTTCTTTAGTAGTTCCACAACTAATTTTAACACTTTTACTATGATCCTCGGCTTGTGTCCTACACCACGCTTGAATTCCCTAAATGTTATACACAACTTGCCTCTGTATAGCCTCAATGAACACTGTGTCTAGAAGTTGATAGTACCTAAATAGTACTGTTAGTATCATTAAAAGCCATTGGTTACCAATGAGATTTCTTATTTAGGAAATGAGAACTTAGACCAACAACCCAGGACAATTCTGTGATGCTGTGATTGCAAGTTCTAACAATTTATGTGACACAGTATATGTGTTTTTGGAATGAAAACACATTATAGTCGTGGAAATAAGTTTCATTAAGCTTATATTTCATTTTTAGAACTCAAATTTGTAAATTAATCAGGTATATGAACCTAAAGTGTAAAAATAGCATATAGCAAAAATTCATTCATCATCAGTAAGGAAAATGAGGCTACAATTAAATAAACACAGAAGAGCAAATCTCAAGCAGGATGGTGCTAGCCACAAATTCTGAGCAATGAGGTTTTATATCCTTGCTCAAGGAAACCAAAACCATTCTTTCTAAATTCTCTTAAGACTGGCAGTAGAAAAGAGGATCAGTACCACTAGCATAGCACCCATGATGTAGAAGTAAGACTTTATATAGTTAAGGGAAGGCATTTAACCCATGAAAGAGTGGCACACCTGCAGGTTTTTCTAGCCTTCCTCATTTTGTGATCAAGCATAAACTCTTAGTAAATACAAGCTCAGATGTTATAAAACTGCTTTGAATACGTGACTCAACACAGTCCAATAGTCTCAGACCTTAGCTATAACCATTAAATCCACCCCAGCAGAGCTATCGATTTAATGTGGTCCCTCTTTGTGATACCTCTCTATGTGTTGCTTCATAAAAGGATAGGTTTCAAGTGAAAAACCACAAATTAAAAATCTCTTACAGCTCAGGATCAAACTAGGGAAATTAAAGTAAGATGTAAAAACTGACTGTCTGTGTAAGCATGTCTAAAACCAAGGGATTTAGTTAGTTAAAAACAGTTAACTGTCTAGACACAACAAAGAAAGTAAGATGAAAACTAGGTTAGACCAATAGTTGTAAGCTCTATTTTATAGAACTGATGTGTATATGCATATATGCAAACACACACACGCATTGCAGGTCCTCCAAAACTCCCATATAAGTATCACTTACAGTCACTAACTTTTATAGAGAATTACTAATGCCAAGATTTTCCTCCCAACAAAAGCATAAATGTGATTGTCTATTGTTGTCAGTAAAATATAAACATATAAACCATAAACTATGTAAGGTAAAAGTGGTACTTAGTTGCAAAAGTTGAGAATAAAACAATTGTGAATTGGAAAGGAATTTCTGATTGAATGGCTGAAATTTCATTTGGAATCTAATTTTAAAGATCTGAATAAGAAAATAAAATCACATAGGCATAACATAAAGTAAAAAAAGATGTTTTGTAAACTAGAAATATGATGATTTTATGAAAGATAGAATATTTATGGGATTGTATAAATATGAAGAAATCAATAAAAATTAGAAAAATCAAGACTAAGATAAAAGCCCAGATTTTTTATGTTATCTGAATTCTAATCCCAATACTGCTTTCTGCTTGAGGTATGGCATTAGACAAATGAAAAAAAAAAAAAGAAAGCAAACAAAAAAAAAACAAACTACTGCTTCCAATCTCCTTCCACACCCCAGTACAGCCACTGCAAGATCAGGAGCTATTATGAGGCTCCTGGAAGGCTAAATGTAGATATAAAATTCTTAGAGAGTCTGGTAAAATAGTGAACACTCTCTATATATTAACCAGTATGTTATCAATGTAATCAGAAAGTTATTTTAACGATGCAAAACAGATACTGATAAGACTTTGAAATAAAGATGGGTAAATTCACAAGCAAAGTAGGAGATCATGATCTGCATTTCGTACAAAATAATAGGTTAAAGAGACAAATTATCATAGATTATCATGTTCATTTTAGTTACCTAAGTATCCAGCCTCACAATGGTGAAGGTCACAAATTCATGTAGGGATGATGGATGTGTCTTCAGACACATGTGTTGTAAGCTGTGCCTCTCATTAGACCAGGGACCTCCAAAGGGCTTGGCTGGATAGGAGGTATAAGAAACATCACTCACTAAGGACTTCTTGGTGCACTGTTAACCATGCTTCCCTGTTCTCTTCATAGAGCAGTTGTTCTAGGAAGGAGGAACAGCAGGCTAGCCCCATTGTGTTGAGGTGACCTTGGCTGCCCCCTGAGCATAAGTGGAAGCTGCCAAGCCTCACAAAAGTAGAGCCTTAAATTTGTTACAGTGCCATGCCAAAATCATTCCTTTGATCACTAGGTCGTCTCAGACCTAAGAGGAAACAAAATCCACCAGACTTCTGGAAGGGAGAAGCATCCTGCTCATCACAGGGAATGAACAAATGGGGGTCCCTATTTGGGAAACATGTCAGTCACAAGATTATCTACATGGTTGACCCCATATATTCATGTATATGCTGAACCTATATGTTGTACGCTTTCTTATGTTTTGTATAATCCCCAAAATTAAAACAAAAAATCGGACTATATGCTAAATCATAAAGCATTGCATTACAAAATATAGTGGCACTCATGCACTCCAGACAGCATAACTATAGATTAACAATTTAAAATGCTGTCCTCAACAAATATCTAAAAATTAAATGTTAGGATTTGGAACAATTCACCTTACTGTCCCTAAAATAACATGTACAGTTAGTTGATTTTTTTAAAGGGTCTTAAAAACAAAGTAAGAAAAAGAAGTTAATGATTTTGACAATTGAGTACCTGTCAGCTCTGGTTCTCCCTATACTTGTTAAGAGTCCAGTTATTAAAAGCAGCACTAGAACAATAACTGGCCTGTTGTGGATAAAAAAAAAATTAAGGCAAGAACAAGTCAGGGAGCTCAAGGTTCCACAAGAGAACACAGTGCCCAATTTATGAGCCTTCTCTTAATTTTTTAAGAGCTGTCCTTATCTGTTGTAGAACAAAGTTGTGAATTTTCCTCTTGTCTTTAATAGGCTAAAAGGCTGAATGTTTAACAGCAAGCCCCAGCCTTCTGCCCACCCTTTCCTCTCTCAAGGGAGCACAGAGTCAACTCTCAGATGGTAGCTGCAAACCCTTACTCTCTCTGATATCACTTCCACCACTTTAAATGACAGAAATTTATTACTTAACTGGAACTTTCCAATTACGTATCATTTAGATGGTCTTTTACCCTGAATTTCTGGGGCCTCCCTTATTCATAAACCTGTTTCTAACTTGGGAAGGCACTCACCTGAAACATTGTGCCACATGTGGGCCAGGATAAAAGTGTTGGGTTCTTGACTGCCATTGGCCAAAGATGCTATAATAACTGGTTGGATTTAACCTTGTGTAGAAAAGAATTATCCTTTAAAAATAAAATAAACCATCCTCTACTTTATGTGCAGCAAAATAATTTATATAATAAGTTATACTATAATACAATGGTTTTATATGGTTTTAAACATAAGGAAAAAAGGATTTCAGGTCACTAAATCCCTCTCCAAAACAAAATTTAAAAGAAAAAGCAAAACAAAAGAAACTTTCTCTAAATGGATCAATGAGACAAATATATTCAGTATCTAATCATGTCTGATTCCTATTATAGTAAAGGAATTAAAAAGAAATTTCAACTGTAATGGAGTTGGAACTAGAAAACATTTAGCGTTATATCGGTAACTCTTTCATGACACTTGTGTTCTTTTACCTACATTTCATCATTTCTCATCACCCATTATTATGCTTTCTTGCTCCTATTTTGAAATGTTGTACAATACAAATGCTAACTATTCACATATATACATGCATACATCATATATAATTATTATAATTTTTCTTTGACCAAGCTTGTTTAGTTCACTTGAAAGAAGCAAAGGGAAAGTTGAGGTTCACTGGATTAGATCGGAGGTTTGCTCATGTGCTAGAAGAAACCCTCTACCACTGGGCTCTATTCCTGGTATGTTGTTAGTATTTTTATTTTGAAACTGAGTTACACAAATTTTACCCAGCTGCTCTTGCTCACGGTTTAGCTCAAGTAGCTCTCATGTTTGGAACACTCCTGCTCAACCTCCTTAGACGTTGGAATTGCAGACCTGAGCCAGCAAACACAACTCTCTACCTCATCCCAGTCTTCTCTCCCTCACATCCTCTGTACCTTCTCAGCATTAGTATGATATGATTTTCCTCATGAAGGCACATTGTTTTCTTGATTAACCACTAAAAGTAAGTTCTGGAATTTCTCTCATTGACTCTTGAAGACTTGGGGTTCTTTTTTTCTTTGAAACTGCTTGTTACTTACATCCTTACGAGGTAATGACAGTATCTTATTCCAAGAATGTAAATATGAATATAATTTTTAATGTAAAATTCTCTCTTCAGTTTTCTCCAATGTGCTTTCTATATTTATTATTCAATATGGTTATAGGCCTATGTTTGAATCCTTCTCTTCCAGTGGTAAAGGGTTGTCCACCAGACAAACTCCTAGAATTTTCAACTGGAAGAACCGTAAGGTTTCTTTTTAATCCAGGAGTCTCAATGCTATCAGATATTTATTAATCAGCAAAAGAGCACAGTATTTTTGGATGAGTGGGAATGCATATAATGAAGTATTAGTTTATTATCTTTATCACTTTACTACTTATCATAAAGTAACTATGAGGTTGTCATTTTTATCATTTTAGCAGAAAAAAGGAGAAAAAAGAAAACTACAAAAATTTTTATTTTCCCCTTCAATGCACATTAATCCTCAAGTATTTGGACTATTACTGATTTCTCTCCATGGTGTAGACTTGAACCAGTGTGTTATTGGGTCATCAGAAATAAGATATTGTCAGTCTGCTTTATGCCCAAGAAAAGATCTTAGTGGCACTGAGCATAATGACATGTACCTGAATGGACCCAGAATTACCACAAGTTCAAGATTATCCTGGGCTCTAGTGAGGCACTGTCTCAAAAGTGCAATGTTGGATTGTGGCACAGTAACAGAGTGCTAGCATCATATGGGCAGGGTGACCCTGGTCCTCTCATTCCTATAATCTTTCTGAGCCATCTCAGAATGCTTTATGGGCATTGAGTGCAAGACTTGGGCTATAGATGTATCAGCTGAGGCTGGGGACCCCATAGTTAGTTGTGCTCCGAAGCTTGATTGCTGGAGGCTTTCTGTAATGATCTCCTTTTAAAAATATCCAGAAGCTATATTTTTATGAAAATATAATAAAAATAATATAATATTTTAATTGTTCCAAATACATGTTGATAGTCTTTTATAAACCACTGGAATGGAAAGAAGATCACACTGAAAAAAGGAATATGGATGTGAAAGGAGGGAAGGTCATAGAAAAGACACTGAAAGTGGAAGAGAATAAAGGAAAGAGACGTCAAATTTCTGTCTGCTCACAATGGAATTTAGGTGAAGACAAACATATAGTGCAGCCTGTAAGCCCCACTCATTGGGAAGTTTTGGTTATCACAATTTTAAGACTTGTCTAAGTTGTCAAACCACTTGAAGGCTAATCTGAACAATTAAGCAATATTCTGCAGCAAAACAAAAATATTATAATATTTATCTACCTGAAGAATCAGCTGTTTCACTCCTGGACATATACCCAAAGGCCATGCCATCCTACTACAAGGACACTTATTTAACTGTGCTCACAGCATTTTTATTCACTATAGTGAGAAACTAGAAACAACCTAGATGTCTCTCAACTGAAGAACAGATAAAGAAAATATGGTACATCGATAAAATGGTATAATATTCAGTTGTTAAAAAAAATAACATCATGGTATTTCCAGGCAAATGGATGGAACTAGAAAAGTATAATCTTAACCTTACTTGAGGTAACTCAAGACTCAAAAAGACAAACATGGTATGTACTAACTTAAAATGGATATTAGCTGTTTAATAAAGGATAATCATGGTACAATTCAGACCAAGAGAAGCAAGCAACAAGGAGTGCTTAAGGGGGAAAAAAGGATCTCCTTGGGTAGACAAAATAAAAAATAATTGCAGGTAGAAAGGAGAAGGTGAGAATGGAAACAGAAGGCATCAGGTGGGCGGGGGGAAATGGAGGGAGAGTACTAGATGAAACAAATGGAATTGGGAGGCATTCTGGGGGTAAGGTAGAAACCTAGTACAATGGAAACTTCCAGTAACCTATGAGGGGGATTCTAGCTAAGACTCCTAGTAATGGGGGATATAGACAATGAACTGGCCATCTTCTGTAACCAAACAAGACTTCTAGTGTGTCACCAGGCCAGACACAATACCTTCGACCTACTATTTGTCCAACCTGTAAGATGAGTTGGGTGTCATGAGATGTCACAGACCCATGCTACTAGAGGGAGCGTACAACTGACACTGCCTTGTGGCGGTATCTTGTTTGTACAAATAAAGCTTCTCTGAAGATTAGAAGGAGGAGCTAGCCACTAGGTAACCATAGAGATTTGGAGGTCAGTACAGACAGACAGGAAGTGATATAGCGGGCAGAGGGAGGAAGTGATAAGGCAGGAGGAAACAGGAACTTAGTCTCGTTTTGGCTGGGAAGTTGAGAGGTATGGTGGCCATGGTTTAGCTCCTTTGTCTCTCTGATCTCTTAGTATTTTCCCCAATATCTGACTCCAGGCTTTTATTATTAAGATCTGTTAAAATTCATGCTACATATTGCTGCCCAACCTCAAAGCAGGAATTCACAAAAAGGTCACTTGCCTGTGGCTTTGTAGCCACCAGCACAGGCTGAAGGTGCACTTGGGACTCTCACTGAAGCTGCATGCAGGGTCCTGCCCAGACTGGCTAGGTCTTCTCTTTTTTCCACAAGCCTCTGAGTGACTTTGGAATTTTCCTGTTGTGGCCTCTCTGAAACAGTCTCCAGCTGCCACCCAAACTCCAGAAGCACCTGGGCTCCAAATGCCAAAGGACTTAACTGCCCTAGACTGCCTAGACTGACCGGCTCTGCCTTAAGGCAGCCCTCTGCCACATGTGCTTTCTCAGCACAATCCCCTGTGTGTGTTTCAGAGGGCCATCTGTCTATCCCTCTCTCTCCCTCCCTCCCCCTGTCCCTTCCTCCACCAGGGGTTGCTGACTTTCCCTACACCCCCTCTCCTCAGGCTGCCACTTGCTGCTCACAGCTACAGGCTACCAGATGCACCTGTCTTCAGCTAAGCTGTTCACCAGGTAAGCTGTGTTATCAGCGCAAATGTGCTATACCTCACAGCTCACTGGTATTGTTGGCAGATCTTGTAAGACAATTGGGATTTCTTAAAGGGAGGAACTAGTTAAAAGAAAGGGTTTCCCCACATTAAAAAATGGGAAACACTATTTCTATGAAGGGATTTAGGTCTCTGTATGATATATAATACCCTGGACAGTTTGAAAATGGAACTATTAAATGAAAGGATAACTAATTTAGATGGGACTAATGTAATGTCAATTATAAACAACAGTTTTGTCATTTTTGTTTTTTCACTAAAAAGTTGATTAATATGAGTGCTAAGATACAGGTTTTAGAAAAACTTAATAAAGCAGATCATAGAGATATTCAGATCCAGACAGAGAAATTTAATGTAGAACCAATTTCAGCATTGTATTTTAAGATTAGCAGGGAACAGCCTAAGGTTTTCAAACAGCCAACTTTAATTTATCCAGTCACATTATAGGAACTGCCAAATGATAGATACCCCAAGGCTATATAAGAGTTAAATGGACTCCTGTGAAAATGTTAGATTTAAGGAGACTCAAGGAAGTGATAGTCTCATATAGCATTAACTCACCTTTTGTGAAGCAGATGTTACACTCATGACCAACTTGTAATAGAATTATCCCTAGAGACTGGAAAGACTTAGTTAAAGCAGTCTTAGAGTCTGGTCCTCAATTACAATGGATGACCTAGTTGAAAGAAGAGGCTAAGATCAATGAACAATGAAGTAGGACTAGAGATATGGAGATTTCCCAAGACCAACTTGGAGAGGGAGATTATGCTGATGTACAAAGGCAAGCTTTATATGATGACCATGTCCTAGATTTATATCACACAGCAGTTTTGAATGATTGAGGCAGAACTGGAGAAGTAGGGAAGAAAATTGAGTCATTTACTAAGGTTATAGAGGGCCCAAAATATGCCTTTCACAGATTTCTTGCAAAGACTGGCTTCAACAGTTAATAGAATGATACCAGATTAAGAAGCTAGACAAATAATAATTGAATCTCTGGCTTTTGAAAATGTTAATACACAATGCAAAAGGGTAATTAGGCCATTAAAGAAAAGATCAGCAACCTTGCAGGAGTGGATCTGAGATACAATCAATATTGAATCTCATGAGCATGATGATGTATAGGTGATTTCCAGAGATTTGAAAAAAAATGAAATGTTGCATGTTAAAATTGTGGCAAACATGGTCAACTAGAAAGGGATTATAAACAGAGTATTCCTGGAAGCAATTTTTTTCTAAGCATAATTCAAATAGAATGTCACGTCACTCACTTCTGGATTATACAGAAGGTATGGTAAAGGCAGGCATTGGACCAATGAATGTTGGTCAACAAGGGACAGACAAGATAATACTTTACCATCAGGAAACTCCTTGGGGGCCCCTTTCAGGCTCCCTTGTCCAACCATGAAGGAAACTCCTTCCCAGAGGCACTAAAGAACCAAGGCCTAAAATTCATATTTTATACTATACTGCTCTGGATGATAGAAAAGCTATACAAGAGAGAATAAAAAATTCAGAAGAAACCATAAAACAAATATTTTGTCAAACTTCTATAAATGAGCAAATAACATTAAAAGGCAGATTATTGAGTATATTTTTAAACCAAAAAAGCAACTAATAGTTTTAAATATTTTATATTGGCTTTGATTTTTTGTACATTGATACAAAGTTGAGATTACTTTTGTTAGAACATAATGTACATACATGTCTAATCTTGTTCATTGTATGCAATTGATTTAACAATGTAATGCAAATTTTAAGCCCTTGAAAGTTATTGTTACCAACTAGTTAATATAATAAGGAAATGCAGATTAATGATTAATCACCTATTACAATTGGACTTGTACAAATTATGTATGTTTTCAAGGTCAATCAGAGATATATGTTATATAGACAGGTCATCTTCAAACATTTCAGAGATCTACAGAATATAACATTTAAGATATTTTAATAACATAGGCTCTTTTCTTTTTTATGACAATGAGATATGTCTGCTTCTGGCCATACCAATGTACTTCAGAGAAGATGATGGACATTGGAGAAACTCCACATTGAGTTTACTTTCTTTGTGGCAAAAGTTATCCACTGGGTAAGAAAGTGCCTCTGCCTCCACTGCTGACAGTACGCTATACAAATTGGACAAGCAGACACAAAAGAAAAGTCTGCTGAACTTTGCCAAGACAAGGTAGAACAGTCCTTCAGAACATCCTACATCATGGAAAAGTCTGCCAGATGTACTAGGCCTACAAGCCGAAGATGGATGTCTCAACATTTCAGAAGAATGTGGATGGCTTTCCAGGCAGCCAGGTATTTCTGTCATTTCTCACATTCTTTGAAAGTCACTTGCTTATACTTCCTGCTTACTAAGTGAATATTGTTTGTTTGTTTTTTTTCTGGGGTCTCTGAATGCCTTGAAGACCTTATAGTTATAGTTTTCTTTCTTACCAGATTCAGAAAAAATCACTAGAGAAATGAAAACAGGGTATAAGGTTGAGAGACATAAAAAGATAGTTTGGTAATACAATTTAGAACAGAAAGTGAATTAGGTACAACTTTTGGACTCACCAAGATAGGATAGATATGAAGCATTTTCTCTGGAACTGTCAATTCTTGACTAGACATTGTTGATGTATTCATTGCCTGTATATATTGTATATAGTTATTGTAATTAATGTATGTAGGTTTTTTATATTAGTTATACCCTTTATTTTTAGACAAAAAAGGAAAATGTGATATATTGTTTGTACAAATAAAGCTTGCCTGAAGATTAGAGAGAAGAGCTAGCCACTAGTTAATCATAGAGATCCAGTGGTCTATACAGACAGACAGGAAGTGATATGGCTGTGCAGAGAGAAGAAGTGATAAGGTTCAGAAACAGGAACAGAATCTCTTTGTGGCTCTGAAGTTGAGATGTAAGGTGGCCATGGTTTTGCTCCTTTGTCTCTCTGATCTCTCAGCATTTTCCCTCAGTATCTGACTCTGGGCTTTATTATTAAGACCTATTAAAACTCATGTTACACTGCCCAGAGACTCAGGATAGAACCAAATATGCCAAACAAAAAAAAAAAAAAAAGAGTCAAT
This sequence comes from Ondatra zibethicus, assembly GCA_004026605.1. Lineage (NCBI taxonomy): Eukaryota > Metazoa > Chordata > Mammalia > Rodentia > Cricetidae > Ondatra > Ondatra zibethicus. The sequence goes on from PVIU01025658.1 coordinate 22,494, forward strand.
GAAATAATGATGTTATTCTTAATGATACTCTATATATTCATAGACCGAAGCCTAGCATAATTGTCATCAGAAAGGCTTGATCCAGCAACTGATGGGAACAGATGCAGAAAGCCACAATCAAAAATTAAGTGGAACTTAGGGAATTCTGCATAAGAGAGGGATAAAGGATTGTAGGTGCTAGAGGGGTCAAAGACATCACAAGAAAACCCACAGAGTCAACTAACCAGAGTTCTAGGAGCTCACAAAGACTGAACCAATGATCAGGGAACCTGTATGTGTCTGTTCTAGATTCTGTGCATATATGTTATGGTTATTTAGCTTGGTTTTCTCGTGGGACTCCTAACAGTGGGAGCAGAGGCTGTCTATACCCTTTTGCCTGCCTTTTCCTCCTATTGGGTTGCCTCATCTAGTCTTAATATGAGGCTATGTTCCTAGTCTTATTACAACTTGATATGCCATGTTTGGTTGATATCCTTAGTAGGCCTGCTCTTTTTTTTTCCCCATGCATTGTTTTGTTTTATTTTTTCCATTCAAGAACATAATTAAAGAAATAATTTTTTTTCCTTTCTTCCCCTTCTCCCGGTCCCCTCCCACTACCCCCCCACCCCTCCTCCCTCCCCCTTCTTCCTTGAAAGAGGGAATGGTGCCCTGCCCTGTTGGAAGTCCAAGGCCCACCCCCATCCCTCCCGGCCTAGGAAGGAGTGCATTCAAAAAGACTCGGTTCTCAAAAAGATAATACATGCAGAAGAAATAGGTCCTGGTGTCATTGTTGATGGGTTCTCCATCTGCCAACTTTCGCCGCCACATTCAGAGAGTCTGGTTTGATCATATGCTCATTC
>PVIU01025659.1:0-23329 GCA_004026605.1 Ondatra zibethicus
CTTGTTGAAATTGGTTTTCTTCTTCCAACATGTAGGCTCCAGGGGTCAACCTAGGGTTGTCAGGCTTAGTGGCAAACATATTTCCCTGCTGAGACATTTGCCAGCTTTGTAGAGATGACTATTATCTTCATTTCACCGCTGAGGACATAGAGACCTAGAAAGATCTAGTGACTTGGCGAAGAGCTTGCAGAATGCTGAGATTTAATCCCAGACAGTCTGACTCCAGAGTCCCAACTGGGAACTCTGACTGTTCCCTCTCTCTTTAAAATGGTCTTAGGCTCCACTTCCCCCTTTGTACAATGAAGGGCTTGAAATGTACACTATCCCAATTTACTCCACTTTACACATGATGAGGGGCACTGATAATTTTAGGGTTGTCATTTTAGCTATAGCGCCAGAATTTTATCATTTCCACCCCAATCTCTATGTTGAAGTTGCTCCCTCGGGTCCTCTGTTCTGTGATGGAGTTTCTAATTCAGTGCCCATTCTTTGGTCCCAACATAGAGAAACAGTGAATAAACTGGCTTCCCAAAACACATTCTAAGACCCATTAATCCAGCACCATGCTTTACTTTTTTAATTAACTTTTTAAATTAACTCATAAGATCGTAAGTTTCTTTATGGAATTTTCATATATGCCTTGTTTTTGTTGCTGCTACTCTTGCTCCCAACACCCTGCCTACTCCTGCTTGTCATCTTCCTCCCCTCAATAGCCCTTTTCTCCTTTTAGGTCATATGTGTTCTATTACCCTCATCTTCCCTGAAGATGTCATTTACTTTCTCATGAGTCATTTTCTTATTTCATGGCCTACATTCACCCCCATATGTTTGTGAATACATGAAAATGAAAATCTAGGATCTACATATAAGAGAAAACACAAGATATTTGCCTTTTCAAGGCTAGACCTTGCTTAATATACTAACATCCATTTCTTATCCATTCTCCTGTATGTGTCATGATTTCATCTTTCTTTGTGACTGAATATAATTTCCTTGTGCACATGCACATTCTCTTTATCCACTCATCTGTTGAAGGATACCTAGGTTGGCTGCATTTCTAAGCTATTGTGACTAACCATTCCTCTTTCAAGCAGGGGTACCCAGACTAGAACCACAGGAGGCATGGTATTCAATGCTGCATACTGGACATATTAGAGGTACCTAGATGTTCTACAGTTGGGAAACCCACCCAATGTTGACATTCAAATGTCTACAATCCTTATGTCATAATGGAATCAACTCTTTAGATAACATTTTATTAACATCCCATAAAGTTTAGGATCTAGAATTTAGGTTCTTAAAAGATACTAGAGAAAACTGGATGACAACGTTTTGAATGGCATCTGCAGCTTTGAATCTGCAGAAATTTGAAAGTTTGGCTTTTTTTTTTGTGCTGTTCCCATCTGTATATATAGAACTGTACAAATACTAGGAACAGGGGATTCATCTGTAAGAAATATTGTGTATCTACTACACTTTGGACTCTTTTACTCTGGATGATTGTTTTTCCAAAAGCCATCCTTTTCATAGACAACGTTCATTCCACTACAAACTGTACATGAAGGGGGTGACACTGAACCTTCATAGGTCTCTTCCCTCACAGCCCAATGGCAATGTAAGCATATGGTTATATTTTCTTTTCTTCTCATACAGTTCTTACACCATGATTTTGCCACCTTTATTCATGGGAGTTTTTGCATGTCTCTCAGTTGTTTTCTCATTCCTGTTTTCCTTTCTTCCTCTATTTTTCATGATTCCCCATAGAAAACAAGGTTCAGGAAGAGGAGAGAAGTCATCAAGCCAACAGAGCAATGTTTCCTACACATTAAGTTGGGCCAGCTCATATGGCATTGCAATGTTTCCACTTGCTGATTTTATAAAGGGCTTCCTTACTCCATTTGCCAGTTGCTGGGTTTTTTATAGTGTATAATTCAAAATAAGTACATGTGCTTGGTTAAAAATAAAGCCTCCAGCTCAAAAGAAAGGAATACAATAAAGTGAAATGTGAAAGCCTCTCTTTCTTTGATTTCTAGTCTTCTCTCCAAAGATAAACACTGATAACAAGTTCATCTCTTATAATTTCAGCAAGTTTTATTCAATTATCTCTGTGTGTTTGTGTGAATATTTCTCCCTCTGCCTCAGACTACACACAATGTTCATTTCCTTGCTATTTACTTGATTTGATAACAAGCTTCAAAAACATTTGCAGTTCCAAATGAGCTACCCTTTCTTTTTATCAGACACATATTTAAAATGATACAATGTATTGAAACCATTCATAACAGGCATATATTTTTCAATTCTCTACTACCAACATTGTTACCTTGTTTGTTCTTTTAGCCATAATTTGGCTCCCTTTTCCAAGTATATTTAAGGAGAAAATGACATCCAGCAGAGTTGCTGGTTCAAATAGCCCTGTGTTTTCTAGCTGGGAAGAAGCATACAGATTGCCCTGTGGTTAGGTTGTCCCATTTATGTCTCTATCCCAGTTGGGTATTAAAGCCTTCTTTCTTCCAACTTGCAATGATGTCTAGACATTACCACACTTTTCAGTTTTGCTCCTCTGGAATATAGGTTGCACAGGGCATAGCTACTGATAGCTACTGATTTGAAATGACAGCTATCATTTTCATCATGATTTGCTTTGCAGAGCATAGATTTCATTCTCTTCTTTAATCTGCATGACAAACAGTGACACTAGAGAATCAGTGTTCTTCCCATGAGGAAACTGAAGCCCAGAGAAAGAGAGTGACTTGCCTGAGCCAAGCTAAGGGTGCAGAGGCTTACTACCAGGCTTTCTGACTCAAAATGTAATTGTTTCACTAAATTGTACAACTGAGGGTAAAGTGTGTGTGTGTGCGTGTGTTGTATAGGGAGATGTTTGAATGTTGAATCCTTCTTTTTCTTCCAACGAGTTTCCTGTAATACCCCCCACTTGGGGGGGGGAACATTCAAGCCTCAGGTACTTTTTTTTCTATGTTATTCATTTTAATTCTCACATCCGTTATTGTTCGCCATCTAACTCAGATCAGAATCATCATGTTGCGGATTCCACTGGCATACAACTGGAGAATATGAAAATAAGAGGTCATGTGTGAAACTTGAGTGGGACTCAAGTAAGAACTTTACCTTCTTACCTTCCTGTATCTCCAAACAAACACTCAGGAGGAGGACTGCCTCTCCCATCTCCTATTCTCACAAACAAGTTGACCTTGTCACAGACATCACTTAAGTTCAGGTACACTTTGGCTGGTAGCACAGGAGAACTTTGAAGGACTTCTGAATCTTTACTGTTTTCTCCTTGTGCCTATTAGTAATTTTTTTTTGGAATAAGAGTCACTATAGAGTTTTCTGTATTTCTAGTTATTGATAAATGGTGGATTGATACCTGGCATCTACTCTTACTTTCTTCTAGCATACCTTTCTGTAATCGAGAGGATAGAAAGCTAGAAAAGCTATATCTCCCAGGCTCCCTTGTAGCTAGATCCTAATTGAAAATTGGGTTTTGTCAAATAAACATAGCTGTGTTTTCTTGAATCTGCTGTTGGGGATTTTCAGATTCACTGGTTTCTAGTTCAAAGAACATACCTTCCCATTGTCATACTTAAGGTTGGAAAAACATGCTACTTGGATTAGATGAACAATTTTATTATGCTGGGGTATACTTTAAAGTGTCTAATTTTAAGATTTCTTGTGACCTTTTAAAATTGTTTTCCCCCAGCCTGTATATATATTTTTAAAAATCCCATTTGCCAATTTTATTAGATTCTTTGCTAAAATAAACAACCCTAGAATAGCTAAGAAACAAAAACAGGGCAAAAGCTTCCACCCTTTCTATTGTCAAAAGGTGAGATCTTCAGATGCTGTATTTCCTGGGCTTCATAAGTGGATACATAGTTCATAGATCATTTGCAAGTAAGTGATAGACCATAGATTGTTGCTCTTTTGACCCGTGGACTCTTTGCATGATGAGATCTTTTCTATTGTAACCTGTGTGCTCCTATGAACTTCTGTCATTGTTTACCAGCCATCACTTGTGCTAGATTTTTGCTTTGAGCTGGAAAGATACAAATACCTAAAACCGCACCTCACCACAGAGTGATGAAGATCACAGTTTTAAAAAAAGGAGGAATGGCAAGATATCCCAGGTGTGTTTTTAAATCCCAGAAAAAATTGCCTCTGGGGATTCTCTGTCTTTCTTACTAAAAAAGGATTTTCCCTTTTAGACTATAAAACACAGTAACAAAGTTTTTTTTTTTCTTTTTCAGTTGTAGATGGGCTTCTAGTGGAGACCTGCCCTGCCCTCACTGTGGCTTTCACAGGGATTCTGGTCATCTTTGTTATTGCTGCATTACTCAAGATATAGAAAATAAACAGCAAAAAAACCTAGAAATTTGGTGGGGTTTATTACATGATGGGAAGTGATGTGTTCCTTTGTCTTAGAGTACAAGTTAGACCATCCCTTTTTGCTAAGAGTAAAGAAAGACATCCAGAATCAATCTATCTCACCTCTCAAAGTGTGAATTTCGTGTTTCACGCCCTTACTCTGAAAAGCAGAGGCAAGAATAATAAAGGTTAGAATTTACTGAGTATTTTACTCTGTGCCATCTATAGTGCTGTTTTGTACATTTATCTCATTTTTACCTTCCTGTGAATGTGATGTTGGTATTGATATCATTTTAAAATAGTATTTTAAATTTGCAAATCTAAATTGATCTCCTCGTTGGCATACGTTCACTGTACATAGTTTCATGAGGACATTTCCTACATGTGCTTTAATCATGTTCCAGTCATGCCCATTACCCTTCCCTTTCTCCTTCCTCCTCTGTTAGCTTCCTTAATTCCCCTAGAGTGAAACAGTTTAAAATGGACAAATCAATGGCATATAGTACATTCACAATAGTGTTCAGCTAGCACTTCTAATTCCAGAACATTGACATCACCCCCCCCACACACACAAATAAAACCCTATACTTTTTAAATAGTCACTCTTATTCCCATCTCATTTTGCAACCACCAACCTGCTTTTTGTCTTTATGTCTTTGCCAAGTTTAGATATGACACATAGCTGGATGCATACAATGTTAATCTCATTTTGCTTCTTTCACCTAGCATGTTTCTAAACTTCATCCATATTACAATATATAGTAATTCTTTAGTCCCTTTTGACTAAGGGTCTGGCTGGGTAAGATCCCAATGATAGGCTGGAGAGAGACTCAGTTAAAAGTGCTCTCTACTCTTGCAAAAGACAAGAGTTTGATTCTAAACACTCATATCAGGTGGCTCACAACTTCCTGTAATTCTAGATTCAGGGAATCTGACCAAGAACCTGCACACATGTGAACACATGCGTGCGTGCACGCATACACACACAAATAAAATATATCTTAAAAACAATTCCAGTGTATGGGAATAGCATTTTCTCATTAAATACTTACTGAGGTAACTTTGGGCTTCCTTTAACTGCTGTGAATGGTACTGCACTTGACTAATGTGTGTACATGTATCTGCCAGTTTTCATATGTAAGAAAACTTGGTATGTGGAAATTTGCATAGCTGAAGTTAAGTATAGTAATAAGAGTCAGGGGTGAGATTAAAACGGAGTCTTCATGTAACAAACACATGATGTGGCTTCCTGTATCCACACAAGTGCTTCCACGGACTCTGTCTTAGGAAACTAGTTTATAACAGACTGTCTTTAGCATGTGTCCCATGGCCGTGACAGGATTCGGGTAGAATTCCTTTAATAAATCTACTACACTCTAGCAAATGCTGTCACCGGGATGCATCCTTCTTTAATCTTGATTTTCAGGCAATAGCTATAGCTGACTTGAGTCACTATAGAATATTATTTTTCCATAAGATTTTTATGAAGTTTTCTTTTCTGAATTTTTGGAGTTGTTTGAGATTATAATATAATTACATTTCTCCCCCTTTCTCCCTCAAAACCTTCCCATATACCCTCCTTCACTCTCCTTCAAATTCATGAGCCCTCATATATGTATATATATTTTCATACTTCCATGTATGTTTTTAGGGATGATTATTGGCACTGAACAACCAATTGGTGAACTCTTCCCTTGGGAATACCACTCCTGCTCCAAGCTTTCCTCAGTTGCCTATAGTTATTTTATATAAAGTTTCCATTTGACCTTCTTCACAGCCCTCTGAGGTAGGAGGGCTCAGCTTTAGGATTTGAATATCCAGAACAAAAGAAAATTTAGACTCAAGTACAGGAACTTGCTCAATTCGTCCAGCTTAAAGACCCATGAACCCAGGTTTCTTTCTTTTTTTTAATATTTATTTATTTATTATGTATACAATATTCTGTCTGTGTGTATGCCTACAGGCCAGAAGAGGGCACCAGACCCCATTAAAGATGGTTGTGAGCCACCATGTGGTTGCTGGGAATTGAACTCAGGACCTTTGGAAGAGCAGGCAATGCTCTTAACCTCTGAGCCATCTCTCCAGCCCCCCCAGGTTTTCTATTATCTTTCCATATTATCGTGTTGTGTTTCCAATAAATAATGCAAAGTACTTAGAAAACAGTTTGTTGCATACAAGAAGTCAATGTAATATATGAACGTGAGTTTAGCAAACCTTTCCATAATAAGTATAATTGTAGAAGTAACAGTAATAGCAGTAGCTGACAATGTCAGTATTTCTGTATAATCCAGCACATAATGATATTTCACCAACATCTCTATATCAGCACAGTTTAGTACTTAGATTAAGCATTATGAAAGTTCTCAACACTGATAAATAGACTCCTGTACCCCTGAACTTTCCTCAACGTTTGTCATCCTTGATTACAGGTTCTTGACTATATTTAGGAGCTGTTACTTATTTATCTTTTTAGATACTCCTCCCTGGTTTCCCACCGTTGATAGGAATCATCTATTGTTTTCAGTTGAGGATGCTGCAACTGAGAGGCACTACTACATCATCAGCAGGAGCAGATATAAAATTCTGAACGCCTTTCTAGAATTTACCAATCTCCTTTTCCTTTCCTTCGAGGGCATATGCCACCACATTTCTCTCCGAGTATTGCCCAGTCTCCTGGTCTCAGTCTCATTACTTACCCTGGTTTTCTGATCTGGAGATACCTACCCCTTTCTTGGTGGAATATTTGCTCAGAGGTGATTATTTGCTCATATGGAGGTGGTTTCAATATGAACCTCCATTGATGAATGATGGAAAAAACATCTCTTTCCCAGATGGCTGATCCAAAGCCCTGTTGAAGGTTAGCACTGTTTCTATAGCAGCAGCTGAGGTGGTACTTTAGTAGTGAGATTATAAATTGAGTGCTGAAGCTGTTTAGATTTTCCCAGAGGAGCTTGAAAGGCTGAGTTCTCCATTTCCTTTTTTATCATGAGAGATGATTCTGTCTTCTGATTCAGATATTGCTGCATGTAAAAATCAACTCCAGCCTCGTCTCTCTGACATTTTATTTTTGAACTTTTGATACAGCCACAAGGCTTTAATGATTCATTTAGCTGAAGATACAGGGTTTGTTTAGTTGTCGACTTTAGAGCAACATTCTCCACTAAGTTATTTCATTCTATTTTGTAGATAAAAGGTTTATTTCATTGACTAGGCTTAGAAATAGGCCATTATTTGGGGCCAAGGAAAAATAAGGAATTGAGGCTACTGCCCTTAGAGAGCCAACCTGCTGCCAATAGTCCTGCTGTCTGCAGAGTTCCCATTGTGTTCAGCCATGGGTAGTGATGTGGGCTCCTTGGCTATAAACTCTATGAGATTAAATGCACAGCAATTTCCTGAAGCTAAGTTATCTCCAGGGGAAGAGAAGCTGTTCTGGGGTCTTCAGTAACCTAACTTATGGATGGGCTGGATGTGGCCTTGGGTGAGAGGCCTTCATTCCTGATCCCTTGATCGCCCCATAAGCCACTTAGGTTGAAGATTAAGCAGAGACCAATGACCACAGCTTGGCTACTCTTCCTTTTCTGAGAGTGGGTACTTGCAAGATAGAAGGCCTGAGCTTCTGGCCCCGTGATTTCTAATTCTTCTTCTGCTTCTGGGGATCAGTAGAGGAACTGTCCCCAAGGACGGTTAGAATCTTGTAGAACCGGCACAGCAGATTGTGCGTTTGACAACACTTCCCAAGTTTGTGGGCTGAGATGGTGTCCTGTGGAGGGTGGCGGTGGGGTGCATCTCAGGCTCTTCTGCTCAGACTGATTCAGCAGAGGTGGGGTATGTGCCAAGAATTTTTATTCAAGCAAGCCTTGGTGATTCCTATTAGCAGGCAGGCTCAGGAAGCAGTAGTTGACAGTACGAGACTTCACAATGAGCATCCCTCCCACACTCTTACTGAAATATTTTTCCCTTTTGCTTCCATGGCAGACGCTTGTAGGGAGATGGCTCATAGCTCCCAGACCTACTGCTTTCGTATGCTCCAGTAGGATCCCTAGCTATCAATAACTGTATTGCCTTGCCCTCCTGGAGATTTAGTGCTCAGAAATTAACACTCTCAGAAGCAGCCTGCAACTGGGGCCCAAGAGGCCCTGCTGTCTAAATGCCCCAGCTGTGTGGCTTCTCTGGAGGGATAAATCTCAGCCACATCTTGCACTATTTCCCCCAACTTCCTGGTGATATTAAATACCCACCACTCACAACAGGGATATACTTGGCATTGTACCCCTTATTGGCTGCCTTTCTTTACTGTCTCATTTCTTTATTTCCCTCCTAACTCACCAGCATTTTCTCACCTCTCAATAAGCTAGAGTCAGTTTTGCTATCGCATGACAAATGACTCTGTAGAAAATCACCTTGCTATGCAAAAAGTATGCAGTAAAAATCACAGGGCTTATGGGACAAATGGGATTAGGGGCACAATTTCTTGAATTATAATATAGCTTTGTTATAAAGCTGTATTATAAAAGTAGCACAACAAACATGCTATTTTGCCTAGGAAGAGCCCCGAAGGTAGCTTGTTCCTGGAAGAGGACACTGGAAGAGATATAGCTTGAGACTTGACATGCATGGGTAAGAGGAGGGTCATCAGAAACCAGACAAAACATTGTAACCCCAGATATAGATACTTGTGACTCCTAAGGTAGATGGAGGTAGCTGACAGGTGTTGAAGTGTGTGTATACCTGTATTTTATGAATGAGGCTTCAATTAACAAGGTGCACTTTTCTTCATTCACGTAGCTTTTCTTGAAGACAAAAGCAAATATGAAATTGCAAGTCATTTCCTAATGTATCAATCACATTGGAACAAATGTGTGTTTTCAAAATAGACAGTGCAGCAGAACTGTTAGTATTTCTCTAGTTTCCTTGTTTCTGGACTTCCTTCTAAACCTTAACCAGGAAGCCAAACAGGGGTAGCTTGACAGAGGTTTCACTTCTTATTGGAACTTTCTTCTGCTGGAACATACAGAACACAAGTCACTTCACACCCATGTGAATTCAACAGCAACCATAACTGCCTATAGGAAGTAACAGTTTTAGATAAAATGTCCCTGCAGGATGCCAGGTAATGGCAGCACACACCATTAATCCCAGCACTCGGGAGGCAGAGGCAGGCGGATCTTGGAGTTTGAGGCCAGTTCTGGTCTACAGAGTGAGTTCCAGGAGCCAGGGCTGCACAGAGAAACCCTGTCTCCAAAAACCAAAAACCAGTAACAACAGCAAAAAAAAAAAAATGTCCCTGAAAAGGGTTTTACGTTGCTAAGCCACCTCACTCACTACCCATGCATTCTTTTACAACTGAACTCATTTGAGTACTATGAATGTGAAGCCATCCACCAAGTTTTTGGAATCTTAGTTTCCTATTTGCAACTAGTTTGAAACCTAAAAACAAGTATCAGATTATTATAAACTGAATCAGAGTTCTCTAAAAGCTTAGCACCTTCATTAGAAGGAAAAAAATGAACGTAGAACTTTGGTAGATTATTATTCATTTGTATTCAATGCTTCCCAGGAGGTAAAATTACAGCCGGGGCTCAGCTCATTCTTAATTTCCCATGGTAGATTGCAGATGAGTTCTTTCCTGTTCTACAGCTTCTTTGGTCTTAGTACCTGCTTTCTCCCAAATGCAATTCTGCACACTTAAGCACCTTATACACAGCGTGCCTCATTTGTTAACTGGTTCTGCTTTGATTTCAAGTTTCTGTTTTCTACAGCCTTGATTTTTGACCTGGGTGTGCATGCAGACTACAAGATGCCCGCTTTTCATAATGTGGACTCCAGACCACCCACATCAGAATCCCCTCAGGGAGTTTGCTACAAGCATTGCTGCTTGAATTCCACCCATACCTCCTGAATCAAATATTCTGAGAGTGAGACTCAGGGATCTGCCTCTTCTGCAATTAACCAGGTGATGCTTATGTGTACTCGGTATAGAAACTCACTCATTCAAACCAGTAGGTCTCAGGCGTGGACAGCTATGTCCATCTCTGGGGGTATCTGGCAATGTCTGGAGACATTTTGGGTGGTCACAACTGGCGTTCCTGGCATCTAATGATTGGAGGGCAGTGAGAACACTAAGCATCCTACAGTACATAGGACAGCACCATACAACATGGAGTAGTACTGCCCTAATTGTCTGTAGTGCTGAAGAGAAGAAAACTGAGTTCAATCTGAAGAGATTTCTGTTGGGTCTTCTGTGCTTACAGAGCTGTGCTTTCTCATTATCTTCCTTGCTATCTCCACATCTGGCTGGTTTCGAAGCAACAAAATTTGTAGACTAGACAGACATGCACATTTGGGGCACATTGTCAGCTTCATACAGGTAGAATAAGGGTGGCTAAGATTATAGCAGACTCTCTGAAGGATGCTTTCGCTAGCATCACTGAGTTGAACTGTAAATCAGCTCCACACAAATCATCCTAGAGATTAAAGGTCCTGGTATAGTTAGAGCAAATCACACAAATTTGGAGATGCAGAAATGAGTTCTCCTGTTAGTGTGCATAAACTGTTTGTCAAACATCCTCGGTTTTTATTGCCTAAGTGGCATGTACACGATACAGTGAAAGCTAGCCTCACTCATCACCTAGGATAGGCTTTCAACTGGTATTTCCATGCTTCATTTCTTACTGACCCCCGCTTACTGTAAAATCTGAAAATATCTTCTAAATCATGAAAGAGGAGTTAGAGTATTTAGTATCACTTCAAGCTTGGGAGCATTCCACTGTGCCACAATTTTTTTTTTGAAAACTGCTGACTCATCCATAGCATAAGTGATGATTCAGTTTCCAGCTCTGAAAATGCTTTGAGTTGTTGTAGGGAGCAGGCTCTTTTGTTCTGTCCCGGCCACCTGGCTAGCTTACACTTGAAATAATCACACAGAAACTGTATTCATTTAAACACTGCCTGGTCCATTATATCTAGCCTCTTATTGGCTAACTCTCACATCTTGATTTAACCCATTTCTATTAATCTTTATATGTCACCACGAGGTTGTGGCTTACTGGGAAAGATTCAGCATTACCGACCTGGCAGCTCCATTTTGGTGCTCTCACTCTGCTTTCTTCCTCTCAGAATTCAGTTCTGTCTTTCCCGCCTACCTAAGTTCTGCCCTATCAGGCCAAGCAGTTTCTTTATTAATTAACCAATGAAAGCAACACAAATATAGAAGGACCTCCTACATTGAGTCTATATTATACACAAGGGATATGTATCTTCATTATAATTATTTTCAATGATAACTTCTGACCAGATAATGCATAAAGAAAGATCTTTTGAATCCTGACTTGAGATAGTTTGTAAATTCATGTATATTTTAAAATGTGCATTAAAGCTATATATTATAGCTAATATATATTATAGCTTTAATGGTCAACCTCTTTGATCTGTAGCCTGTCAAACTTTGGAAACCCTTTCAGACCTATAATTTTAAAATTATTAAAATATGAGCAATGTTTGAATGCACAATAGCTATTGTAGATGTACTGCCTGATACTGTTCTAAGCAGTATGTACTTACTTTGTTAAATGAATCCCCACAGAAACCCATTGAGATAGGGTTAACATTTAGGTGAAGTTAAATTCCCTGTACACAGAATGTAGCTGGTCATTCTACCTCTGGGACGCAGATAGTCTGGATTCTTAACAAGGCTGTTACTATCGGGCCAGCAAGACGACTCTGTGTGTAAAGACCCTTGTTGTCGAGGCTGACTACCTGGACTCTTAGGGTGGACAGGGAGAACTTCCTCTTTTTCTCTGACCAACATATGACCTTCTCTACTCCCACAACTAAACAAACAAAATGGAAAAAAGTATTATTATGCCTCACATTTTTAAAGGTAATCAGCAATTTTCATTTCTAACTTGAATCATGTGGAATAAACATTAAGATACTTTCCTTAGAAGGGCTAGAATGTAGCTAAGTGGTAGAGTGCTTGCTTAGCATGCACAAAGAATTGCGTTCAATTCCCAGCACTACAAAAAATAGAGTTGACCCACAATATGGCAATGGTCTTCAGCTAGTGTTATATAGTAGAAATAAGTGACATATGTGTTTTTCAACTTTGAAGGAAACAAAGTTTTAAAAGACACAGAAAGAAACAGGTGAAATAGCTTTAGTAGTATGTTTTGTTAACCCAAATAAATAGAATATCTAAAACATAATTTCTACAGGTAAAATTAATTTAATATTATATTTTGTTAACCAAATATATCCAAAATATAATTTCTACATGAGATCATTCCAAAACTGTATTGAGACATTCTGCGTTGTTGTTTTGTACCTTTGAAATTTAATGTGTATCTTTTTGAGGGTGGGACTTTTCAAAATAGGATTTCTCTGTGTACCCCTCGCTGTACTGAAACTTGCTCTGTAGACCAGGCTGGCCTCAAACTCAATAGATCTGCTTGCCTTTGCCTCCTGAGTGCTGGGATTAAAGGTTGCACCACCACACCTGTCTGAAATCTACTGTGTATCTTACACTTACAGAACATTGCAATGCAGTCTAGCCATATCTCAAGATCTATATGTGGTCACTATATTGAGACTGAGTGAAAACTCTTAGGCTTTAGGAACTGAGTCTGGGTGAATTTTGAAAGCGAAAATGGTGTTTTTTAATCCTTCTTAGCGGATATTAGAGAGAAGCCTTAAGTGACTCTCCACATTTTGACAGCGGTCCACCTATCCAGGTGGAGGCTTCTGAAAATGTGCACAAGCATTTATATTATTTGCATCTGGATCAGTTACTTCTCTTATTTTTGTGACAACATAACTTATGAAAGCAACTTTAGGGAGAAAGATTTGTTTGTTTGCTTGCTCGTTTATTTATTTTCTCCTACTGCTTGTGGATGATGTTTCATGGCGGTAAGACTGTGAAGTCACTGGTCACTTTGAGTCACAGTCAGAAGTCAGAAAAAGATAAATGCTTCCTTTCTTCTTTTACTTCCTTCCCTTTCACTTTTAACTCAGTCCAGACTCAAAGGGGGGTTTGGCTTACACACACACACCCATGCTCCCCTGACACACAGGAGGGAGAGAGGAGAGCCCTTTCTGTCAATGTGCTTGTTTTCTTTGATTGAGAATGTGAAATAGGTGCATAGAAAGGGAGAGATGTTTGATTTGTGTCTATGAGAAACCTTCCTATGTCTGGCTATGACCCAACTGCCCTCACTACCATAGTGTGGTTTGGATGAAATATGTATACCACAAATGTTGTACCCCAACAGTGGGAACCCATAAACCTATAGTCCCAAGAACAAAAAAGCTTGTTAAGTTGCAAGCTCAGAACCCTGCCCAAAATCCACTACCTGTCTAATAATGGTACTAAGTACTATGAAGTACAAAGGCTCAACCTAGAAAAGCAAAGGTATACCTGTTTCATGGAAGACACCAGTCCCTAACTGCTGAATAAATTGTACAGTGGAGCAGCCCTTGAGCACTCATATGGACCAACAGGAATAATAGCTCTGGAATGCCCATTTTTCTGTTCATTAAATTCATGGGAGCAAATGTCTCTTCTAGAAAAACACAATTATTGAGAAGCAGCATACTAGAGGGAGAAGGTCTTGAATTGAAAAGGGTTTGAGTCCCAACATCGACCACTACTTAGCAGTGTGGGTCCCATCTCTCTGGGTCTTTGAGGTGTAAAATGGAAGTAGGACTAGATTTCAAGCCAGAATGAACAGTAGAATCACTGGAGGTTGATTTTGAGGTTTTTAAGATCTAGGCCCAATTTCAGTCAAGTTTCAAGAATTTCTAGAGTAGGCCTGAGTTGAGACCACGTGACTGCATGTTCTGTAATTTGTCTCTAAATCTTCAATGCTGTTACAGATAATTCAGCATCACTGTATATCCGTGCATGTGTGTTTGGGGGGGGGGGAGATGGAGTGATATCTGTTTCCAAACACTGGGAAAGAAAGTGTCAGTTGAAGCATGTCTTTTCTATTCCTTTTGCATTGATCTGGGCCCTAGATTCAGCATTAAAAAGTACAAACAGGATGCTACGTACTTCAAAAATCTTCATTTATACTGAGTTAGTGTTGTTAGGTGAATGTCAGAGATGGTGTTATAAATGAACAGTTTCTTATTTGGTGGAGAATTAGAGGACCAGGGAGAGAGAAATGGACCATTTAGGTGTCTAATTTCAAGTGCCATTTGCTTATAATGCACTTGTAAGAGAAAAAGGAAAACTCATTTATTTTAATTTAATTTCAATTACTTAGGGCCTTCCTAGATTCAGGAGGGATTTGAAGTATGAAGGCAAGGAAACTAATATTGTGTGTCTCTAGCACTGTGTTTCGAGAACTCAATTGAAAATGGAATGTTCTGGTATGTCTCACCTATAGACTCCAGAGTACAGATTAAATGAGAGTATTTTGAAGGTACGTAGCTGTATCACTTAGGGAAGACTTGGTAACGAAGGAATCTCAAACCTCAGTAATGTACAGAAGCACACAACGTATAATTGGCAGTTGCTTTCTTGCTCATGAAAAATGACTTTCGTAGGTCTGCTGTAGTTCTACCCTTGGCCATCTTCGATCTATGACTTAGGTTGGTGAGACCTGTCTGTGCTTAGAACATCAACAGTCCAAGTGATAGGGAGAAGAGAAATTGATGAATCATGCACTTGATCTTCATGCTTATTTGCAGAAATAGACTTAGTTGCCCAAAGCAAACAGGGAGGCTAAGACGACATTGAATTGAACACAGCAGGGATGGGCATGTGCCAGCCTTCGGCTGCAACAAGGCTGGGGATAATAATTCAATACAACCTAAAGTAAAAACCATACAAAAATAAAATCGACTTTAGCACCAGGGATGCTGCAATAAAGACTCACAAGGTCGATCTTCCTAACAATGTGGCTACATGGCTGTCACACAGTTGTCGTGACCTCCCCACCCCACCTCTCCAATTGTGTAATGAAGTTCACTTTCACTGTGAACACACTAAGCAAGAGTTCTTGGTGGAATATTGTAAAGGTATTTCCTATCTGCCTGGCCTCAGTTGAACTTTGACCTTTCCAAGTCTTCCCACCTGCTGACTTACGATGCTCATTTGCTCTATTCATGGATTTTCTTATGACTTCAACAAAGAAATAGGAGGGACCCACTTCTTTGTTTTATAAAGAGGCAATGAAGAGTAGTGGTTGAGAATTCTGGCTCTTAAATTTGTCTGTACACAGAGTCACTTGAGGAGCTTTAAGACATACTCATGTCTCAGTCCTACCTCCATGCTGAAAATTCTGATTTAGTCAGTCTTAGGTGTAGCCAGGGGTTTGGTGAGAACCCCTGTTAAAAGCAGCAGCTTCCAAACCAACTGAGATGTGTGTTTAGAACTTGGCTTTTTGAGGCCAGTGTGGTGCTACACACTTCTTATCCTAGCATCTGGAAGCAAGGACAGGAGGATCAGGAGTTTAAACCCAACCTCTGCTGTATAACAAGTTCGTGCTCAGCCTAGGCTACATGAGAAGTATGTAGAGGTCTCCAGGCTGTCTGTTCAAATAAAATTCAAGAGAAAGAGGAGCAACTACCTCTACTGTTACTCTACTATTTACTGCTACTACTGGCTGGGGAGCTGGCTCAGTCAGTAGTGTTTCCCTCACAAGCAGGAGGACCCGAGATTCTTAGAATCCATGTAGACAAGTCAGGTAGAGACAGACAGACAGACCCTGCAGCTCACTAGTCAGCCAGTTTAGAATATTGGGTGAGTTCTGAACTAGTGAGAGACCCTATTTAAGAGAGATGGGGAAAAGGAGAGGGAGAGGAAGGGAGGGGGAAAAGAAAGATACATCAATCCCAGAAGAATGACAGTTGAGATTTTCCTGACTTTTACTTGGCATGTACCCAAACGTGTATGCCTCTGCCTTGTGTACACAGACACACACACATGCACCGTGTGTTCATGTGCACACACACACACAGAGGGAGAGAGAGAAAGGGGAGGCTTGAGTTCTCTACTTCTCAGGTATATTGTTTTTGCCTAAGTAGCTTTATGTCTCCATTGCTTAGTTTTTCCACGTTGGTTATGATGTTTATAGGAGGGTAGATAAAGCACCAAGAATTGTACCTTGGTCCCAGTAAGTGCTCAATAAGTGGAAGGATTTTCATTATTGTTATGGTTGCTGTGCTGCAGTTTCCTGGGCTGCAGTGATGCTGCCTGGAAAGACATACTGCTCTAATAGGTTGGCTGGCAAAAAATGACCATAAAATCTATAACTATGATATTAGACATGATTGCATTTAGCAGTGGTCTAAGGTATGGGAATAAAAGATGCTCTTTGCTCTCTCTGACTTCTCAGGGACTCGCAGCAGGAGACTCTCCCAGAGCCCTGAGCCCGCACTGCTCACTCTCCTGTATCTAGCACAGAAGGATTGCTTTGGGGAAGCTTTTATTATGCTCTCCCTGCGACAAACAACAGAAAAGAGGAAGGTAGGCAGCAAACAACAAGCAGCGATTTCAAAATGTGTCTTTTTAATATGAATGAACAGGCTGTTTGGAAGCAAAAGGACCAAGTTTGCCTGTCTTTCCAGCTGGATTGAGACCAAAAAACATTTGCACATGCATCTCCACCCCCACCCAAGCGTGTGCCTGAGTATGTGTAACTTTCATTTTGCTGTAAAACAAAGCACAGTTCGTAAAATGCCAGGAGGGGGTAAGGTGGCAGTCTTGAAAGAGCTCTAACATTTGACATTTTCTTCTACTTACTAATCATGTTCCTTTGTGGTCAAGAATAACCCACTGGGGACCCCTCACCCCACAGGGACTTCTTTTAAGGATGAGGGGAATGATCACTTCTTCCATTTTCCTCACTCACTTTCCTTTCAAAGAAGCACGCAGCCTTTTAAGGCTCATTTGGCAAGTGCTTTGCCTCTTCAGCACTCAAATCCTGAGATATGGCTTTGCCCACCACCACCCCTTTTTCTGTTATGGAGTTTTTAATGATTTAATGAGAAAAATGTCAAAACTTACTTTTCTACTTCCCAGGTCTTCGCATACGACCCCACAGGCAACGTTAGTTCCGTTTGACATTTGTGAATTTATGGGAAGCCTCATCTTTGCCCACATTTAAAACTTGGCTGTGCCTAATGAATCCACTCGAGGGAACAATTTTGCAAGAGTCCCCAAAGGATGAGGCCAGATGACCAAGCGAAAGCCATTTGTGTGCATTCCACTTTCTGTGGGATTTGGATGAGAAAAGTATTTATTCATTTCTGTTTTTGTTCTTCCACAAACATGGAAAGTAGGAATGTCTCCTCTGAGTGATGAAGATCTGAGAGTGGCTAATGAGAGCACACACAGTGATAGCCCTGCTGACTGCCAGGAAAGCAGGCTCTGCGGGGATTTGGGACCAGCTCTCAGGATAGCATGGATTGTTCACATTCTGTTTCGACAGAGAGGAAAATTGCCGTATCTGATACATTTCTCCCCTTTTAGGAATTACTTCTAGAAATGTAGCCCTCCCTTTGGGCATCATGCTTATTGTCACATTAAGAGGAGTTTCTGAGAAGAGACAGACAGGGTAGATGGAATAAAATTAGCAATTTGTAAATGAAATTTTCCTGAAAATGACTGCAAAGTAACAGCATGCTGCCATCGATTCTAAATATTGCTATCATGAATGGACAAGAAGTTCCAGTTCTAATCTCTTTTACGTAATGAAAAATACGATTTCAAGCCCATTTTAGTGGTAAACGCCTGTAATCCCAGTACTACGGAGATGGAGGCAGGAAAATTAGGAGTTCAAGGCCTATATTACAAGTTCTGGGTCCACCTGGGCTAGATAACACCCTGTCTCAAAATGAACAATAGAAAATAACAACACAAAAGAAAATATGATTTTAAAATAAAGAGACTGGAAGTTAGGGGTTCTTCGACTTCTTTTCACTGAGATACATAACTTGCCCCATGTTCTTCATGTGCCTTGTATTTTGGAGCCTGGTTTCTGAAGGTGGAGGTCAGGAGCATTGGCATCATCAGGGAACTCCTTAGATGCATTACTTGTAGGAAAATGGTGAAGCTGCAGGCATTTTCCTGGTCCAGTTGACTCTGTAACCTGGGCTGGACACATACTGGAGCCCAAGGAGTACAAAGCTAGGGGCTGGCTATGTATTGAAATCTCACAGTCAGGAGCGCAACTGAAGGGGTGAACGCTAGAAGGTGTTGGAGGATAGTAGAGGCCTGGACAAAGACTCTCCTCTTCCTGCCACAGACAAGCCCGTGATTGTCCTAAGACAGGCCTGAAAGCAAGTCTAGTCCAGTTCCTGGTAGCTGCCCTTCTCACATCAATACATCACATTTTCAAGAACAACTGAGAGTGAATATTATTAAAATAGAGTGCATACATTTCTCAAAGAATTAGTTAAAAAAAATTTTTTTTGGTTTTTCGAGACAGGGGTTTGCTGTAGCTATCAAGCCTGTCCTGGAACTCACTCTTGTAGACCAGGCTGGCCTTAACTCACAGTGATCTGCATGCTTCTGCCTCCTGAGTGCTGGGATTAAAGGTGTGCACCACCACTGCCCGGCAAGTTAAAGTATTTTTAAAAACATCTGTGAAATTGTTTATTTACATGATAAATTTATATGAATACTTAGTTATTGAATGGTATTTATTTATTTTTATTTTATTTGATCATATATGAGAGAGAGAGAGAGAGAGAGAGAGAGAGAGAGAGAGAGAGAGAGAATGAGAGAAGGCTAGTCTCACTATGTAGCTCTGGCTGTCATGGAACTCAATATGTAGACCAGGCTGACCCAAATTCATAGAGATCTGCCTGCCGCTACCTCCCAGTGCCATGACACCTGGATTAATTATACTTTTAATATTTTAATAAAAGGTCTTATATATCCTAGACTGGCTTCAAATTCGCTATGTATGAAAGCACGACTTTGAACTTCTGATACTCCTAAGTCCACCTTTGGAGTCATGGGATTATATACATGCAACACCATGCCTGGTTTATGTGGTACCAAGGATTAAACCCAGGGCTTTGTGCATGCTGGATAAATACTCCAACAGCTGAGCTACATCCTCAGCTTTATCAAGTGATATGGAAAATGTCAAGACACATTCACACTAGGAAATAAGTTTTATACCATCCTAATTTTATCTCATTAGATTGCATTGATTTCTTTTTAATTCAAAATAACAGTTCCTTAATTCTTGTTCTGCTAATATTTATTACATTTGGTTTGTGATAAATTTCCAGAAGCATATCTTTGGGAGAGATGGTATTTTATTGACTATATTTTATAATTATATTCATCTATTCACTTGTTCATCTACTTTACAAAACAAAATATATTTTTGTTAGTGTTTCACTTTAATTATTAAATGGCCTAAGGCCAGGTTACCATAGCTAAAGAAAGGTGGAAAATAATAACCTTGGCTAATCAGAGGTTGGCTCTAATTCTCTGGGTAATTCCCTATCGCTACATTTTGGTTTGGCAGAGGAAGCAGCATGCACACTCAGTCCATAACTGGGTTTTATCAAGGTCAGGACACCTCAGTCTCTGGTCTCTCGAGGGCAGCTCAGTGAAGCCCAGGATTGGAGGACAGTGGCATATAGGTCCTGAGTCACAACATGATTGGCTTATAGGTCTCTTGAGAGATGGAGCCTGCTGTTTTCTGTGGCATGTTAAGATTGTTGCTTTTGCTCCTTGCCTTTGTACTGCCTATATGTCACATTTAGAGTCCCTTCCCCCTGCCACACCCAGTCAGTGTTATGAATGGAACCCAGGGCCTCCTGGATGCTAGGTGACTGCTCTACCACTGAACCATTCCCCGAGTCCAAACTATCATATTTATGTGTAAATTCTGGTCTCACAGAATATGCTTGTTAAGAGCTACCTGCTTATCACAGTAGACAGATGAACAGTGGGAAGCCTGACTTGGATATATTGTGACCTTGAAGGGTACATGGTGCCTTGTCCTAGTGGGTGCCAGAGCCTCTGAACAAAACCTATTTTCAAGGTGAGGCTATGTCAGGCTGACAACTTTTCCCTGTACCAGTTCAGCCACATGAGTTCAGATAGTAGTTGGAAGCCTCAGAGAAACAGCCTACCCTACAACCAGCCCTCTGTGGTCCAGGTTTCTGGCTCTGCAGCTGCCTGGGTGTGGCAGCTCTTCTGTAGTTGCCGGTGCTGCCATTTGCAAAACCCGGACTGGATTTCCACCTTAGACCTGCCTCAGAGCAAAACTGGACTTATCTGTAGCAGGGAACCTTTGTGAGGTATTGATGCAGGGATTGACAAGGTTAACTTCGGAAGTTTGTGATTGGTGTATGAAAAGCCATCCTGTGACATTATCCTCAGATCTTAAGGTTCTTTTCTTAAAGAAATTCTTTCAAACTTAACCGAGAATCCGTTTAGGGAATTGTGGATCAGTCGTGCAGTTCTGAGCCTATCAAGTGTGTTCTACTCATGGAAGTAGAATCTGAATCTCAGAGACAATAGGGCAGCGCTGGACAGGAAACTATATGGAGTTCTGCCAGGCCCTAAAATTTGTACCCTAGCTGTTGCCCAGCTTCCAAGAAAGCCACAACTGGGTAGACATAGCAACAAGGGAAAGACTTAGCAGGAGGTGCCACATGAGAGATAGAGATCCAGTTTCCCAGCCAGGGATATCCTTCCAGAGTCCACCCCAGAAGTTGATGTCTGCTGCTTTCCAGACAGACAGAGCCCCCAGAGCTCACCTCCAGTGAACAGGTAAGAAAGCAGTGGCTAGGAGGAGTGAGTGGTCAAAACCCTCCCAGGGCCCTTGAGACAGAACTAGCAATGGGGCCAGTGTCTCTAGATCAGTGGTTCTCAACTTGTGGGTTGCGACCCCTTTGGGTTCGAACAATCCTTTCACAAGGGGTTACCTAAGACTATTGGAAAACACATATTTCAGATTCATAACAAAATTAAAGTTATGAAGTAGCAACAAAAATAATTTTATGGTTGGGGGTCAGCACGATGTGAGGACTGTATTGAAGGGTAACAACATTAGCAATGTTGAGAACCACTGACTTAGATGTTCTTATCTCCAGCTATCTCTACATAAAAGGCAGAAAACAGATGAGCCAGGGAGGCATCCAGCATCTCTAGGGCTCAGCTTATACCTGTGGTCCCCAGCTTGTCTATTGTCTGTTGGTTCCTCAGGTCCTTCCATATTTCAGTGAAAGGTCAGGCATAGCTTTCTCTCCAGTGTACACACTATGACCTCCAACCACCACAGTGGGACAATCACAGGGAGAAAATCCACAAAGGGGGTTGAACTGTGTCCCAGAGTGTTTTCAGTTCCCTAACTTTTAAGATATAGTGTTCATAGCCAGGCATGATGGCTCACACCTTTAATCCCAGCACCTTCTGTTCCCTTCCCCACTCTCTCCACACAGTTTTTCACACATGTGTGTTTACAATATATTCTTATATGTGTGTATATGTTTCTGTTTTAAAGTAGTCTATGTCATTAAACTTCCTTTACCATTTACATAGCCAGACATAGCTATTAACTATAGAAAATGTATTATTGCCTAATATATTTCTCTGATCTATAGCCCATACTCTAGTTGTGTCCCAATAATGCACTTACTAACAAGTTTTTGCACAATTCACAACCTAGTTCTCGATTCCACATTACCTTTAGTTTTCCTGTCTATTTTGTCTCAAAGCAGAGCATAAATCTTTATTTATCTCTAGGACTGTCATATATATGAAGAATGCTGAGTAAGGCATATATATATATATATATATATATATGTATAATAGCCCTTAATTTTTATTTCTCTAATATGTCCTTATGCTTTGCTTCAGGTCTATGCATTTTTTGACTGAACTACTACATAAACAATGCAACTTGCACCTCACCAGAAACCATATCAGTTGGCACATGTGTCTGTTTGTCCACCTTGGTGAAGTCAAGTTTGAGCACTTAGTTGATATATTATCTGTGTAGCCATTTATCCCATCTATAACTAAAAATATTTGTTGGGGGATATTTCAACATTATGTAACTATTTGATTCCTATCAAGTTCTCTCCACCTAGTTTGAGCCTTCATTAATGATTCTTGTCTGAACAATGATTTGTTACAATGGCTTCATCTTCATCCCTTCTATATTTGATAGCTCAAGAAAATCTTTGCCAAGGTTTGTAGGTGAGCTCATGGGGGAAAAGGGTCTTGATTTCATCCTTGAATCCTGACTGCCACTCTTTGGGAACAGTCCTGGTTTGTTGGGGGTGTATATTTGGATACAAGGTACTCATTCTGGAGACACATTTTGTTTACCAGATGACTTCTGACCAGCCTTTTAAATGCTCTGCAGCACAGGGGGAATTTAGGTTGTGTATGTTATAATTTACTTTTGTGGCATCTTCTGGAAAACTGCACCTGGGCCTTTTACACAGTGTTGCTCAACAGAAACTTGCTCATAATGATGATGATAATAATCAGACCTTCTTACCATCTAAGCCCTGATCCAAGGAAGGGGAGGAATTTAGAGAGACAGAATGGACTCTGAGAAGGATAGTTGGACTAAAAGGAACAGCTAACTATGGAAGGCAGCCAAGTCAAGTAAAACACGAATTTCCAGGAATGTTCCAAAATGCTTGTGTGGGAGTTCTTTTTGGAAGGTTGAAATAGTAAATTGGTTGGAAGTTTTTAAAAATGTTTTAAATTCAAAATGAATCCTTCAGAAGGCAAAATGTTTGAGTGGGTAAAAGCTCAATCTTCCAGGACCCCAAGGTGGAAAAAGAGAACTTACTTCTGAACATTGTCATCTGACCTCTACAGGCGCACCATGCATGCATATACGCCCAACACACATACACTACACACACACACACACACACACACACACAGATAGAGAGAGAGAGAGAGAGAGAGAGAGAGAGAGAGAGAGAGAGAGAGAGAGAGAGAGAGATA
>PVIU01025660.1:0-23329 GCA_004026605.1 Ondatra zibethicus
AAAGCCAGTGTTTGTGGCCTTGAATAATGGCAACCCCGCCTGTCCCCTTTCCATGCCTCTTGGCACCTGACTTCCTTCTCACTTGTTCCTCTGGCCTCACTTTCTTAGACCTAAGGAGTGGAGTAGGCAGAAAGGAATTCATGAGAGTATTGACTCACTTATGTACACATCCCTGTGCCGGAACAGGATTAATAAAAAGGTTGTCATTCAGGATGCCTAATTTAAGAACAATTAAAGAACTGTACTTCCTAGAAACTATGACGTTATCTGAGACCATAAGTGGGCCCATGCTCTTAGGAACTTTCTTCTCTCCCTTCTCAATGGGTTGGGTTACATTCCCTTTGCAGTAGGTCTCTTGTTTACTTAGTTATATTCAAGGAAAGAGAAAAATCTCAGTCGGATTCTTTAAAGTCCCAAGCATTCCATTCCATTCAAATGGGTCTGTCATTTTAGTGATGAGCAAGGCACAAAACAAAGATTAAACGTCATGCAGGATTTTGATAGCAAGAAACTTTAACCAAGCAACCATGAGCAACAACCTACAAATTGCCTTTAGGGACCCCTGAATTATAATAATGAAAATGAAGGAGCCTAGCAATGAGACCTTTCTGTTTGTACCTCATCTAAAGGTCACCACAACTCTCATCATCACAACGTTGGCCCTTATCTCAGAACCTGTAGGTTTCCAGTATTCAGATACATACATACATATTCATGAGCTCGCTCTTTCCTTCCTTCCTTCCTTCCTTTGATACAGAATCTCATTATGTAGCCCTGGCTAGCCTGGAATTCACTATATAGAGCTGGCTGGCTTTGAACTCACAGAGAAGAATTCAGGAGACTGAACAGGAAGAGAGGGGCCCTTCAGGACATAAAATGTGGGTCAGGACTGACTGCAGATCAAGGAGCAGAGGGCCATTCTAGAGGGCCCATGAATTGTACCCTCAGTAACCTGAACTCAATCTATAGAATACAGGGATAGCTGGAAATTTGGATAAACAGCATTTCAAAAAACAAAAAGTTACCTGTTTTTAAGTATTATAAAGCAAATTTGAGTTTAAAGAAGGGGTTCTTAACTTTGACAATGCATTAGAATAATCTGGAAGCATTTTTGCCTTTTTGTTTGTTTGTTTGTTTTTCTGTTTAACAGCCCTAGCTGTCCTAGCACTAGCTCTTGTAGATCAGGCTGGCCTTGAACTCACAGAGATCCGACTTCCTCTGCCCCCTGAGTGCTGGGATTAAAGGCATGTGCCATCATCACTTTTTTTTTTAAATCCAGGGTCTCTAGCCCAGACTGGCCTGGAACTTGCTATGCAGCCAAAGATGACTTTGATCCTGCTGACTTCACCTTCAGTGGTGGGATTTCAGGCATGTGCCACTGAACCCAGTTTATATGGAGCTGTGAGTTTGGGGATCAAGTCCAGAGATGCACATATGCTAGACATCATAACCTCTTGCTTACTATTATTATTATCACCAATGTTTATGTATATGGATGTTTTGCCTGCATGTGTGTCTGTGCACCTGAAATTCTTTTGTTCATGCCTAATGCTTACTGCTTCTTGATATAAAAAGGGGGAGTTCGAAAACCGTCCTTTGCCACAGCCTTACCAGTTCATCTCTGGCTGTGGTCTCAGCTAGCTCATAAGCTTTTTGTGCCCCATGGAGATTTATTTTTGTAATTTTTAAATTTTTTTCTGGAATAAAGTTTACTTCTGGTGTAATAGACTTTGGTGGTCTGTCCCCCATCTTTGTGTGACCCCCCCCATGGACCTAACATTTTTTGTTGCCAAACCCGGGACTTCATGCAAACCTGGTTCTTGGGGGACACCCCAGTCTCTGGCAGACTTTAGTGTATTTACCAATTGTTTTTACCAATTGGTAAGTTTCTGAGTTTTATCTGGTATCTAGTGTCTAGACAATCTGGGGCTCAAAGGAGATCTGGTGGACACGCTTTTAATCTCTGAGTCAGAGGGAAACAGGGGGAGTTTCAATTCCTTCTCTGGCCAAAGGGTTATGACCCTTTGGAACTGGTATGGGGTCACGTGATCCAATGCACAGGATCTCCCCATCTGTGTCTGCCGACTTTATGTCTCCTCGTTTTTGTATGCTTATAGTGAGCCTCCTTGTTGTGAATGAAGTAATTTCCACTATGGGAAAAGCTTCTTCTAAACCTAAGGCTCCCCTGGATCTTGTCCTCTCTCAATGCCAGGACTTCAAGGACACTGCTGCAGTCCCTGCCACCCATGTGAAACCAGGACAACTCAAGACCTTCTGCTCCAGAGTGGCCTTTTGAGTGACTGGCCTCCTGCAGGCTCCTTTGATATGTTTTTAAAACTGCTTTCATTGAACTATATATTTTTCTCTGTTCCCTGTCCTTCCTCCCCCATCCCCTTCTACCCTCTCCCATGAACCCCATGCTCCCAATTTACTCAGGAGACCTTGTCTTTTTCTCCTTCCCATGTAGATTAGATCCATGTATGTCCCTGGCTCAGGCCTGCTCCCTCTGCGGTTGCTCCCTTGTATCTGCTCCTGTGAAGGTTGTCGCCTCAGGCCCGTTCCTGCGAATGTCCCTGGCCTGGACCTGTTCCCGTGGGGGACCCTGGCTTAGGCCCAGCCCTGCATATGTCTGTGGCTTGGGCCTGTTCCCTTTGAAATCACTCACTTGTATTTGCTCCCACAGAGGTCTCTGGCTTGGGCCTGCTCCCTTGGTGGGTGTTCCCTTGTACCTGTTCATGCAGAGGTCACTTCCTTGGGCCTGCTTCTGTGGAGGTTCACACCTTTTTTATTTTTATGCTTTTATTGAGTTTTATTGATCTCTATATTTTTCTCTGCTCCCCTCCCTGCCTCTCCCCTCCCCGTCAATCCTCTCCCAAATCCCCTGGTCCTAGTTTACTCAGGAGATCTTGTTTTTTTCTACTGCCCATGTAGATTAGATCTATGTATCTCTCTCTTAGTTTCCTCATTGTTGTCTAGGTTCCCTGGTACTGTGATTTGTAGGCTTGTTTTCTATGCTTTATGTTTTAAAACCACTTATGAATGATTACATATGATATTTGTCTTTCTGGGTCTGGGTTACATCATGTAAACTGATGTTCTATAGCTCCATCCATTTGCCTGCAAATTTCAAGATGTCGTTATTGTTTTTTCTGTTCTGTAGTACTCCATTGTGTAAATGTACCACATTTTCCTTATCCATTTTTTGGTCAAGGGGCATTTAGGTTGTTTCCAGGTTCTGGCTATGACAAACAAAGCTGCTATAAACATAGTTGAGCACATGTCTTGTGGCACGATTGAGCATCCTTTGGATATATACCCAAGTATTACTGGGTCTTGAGGAAGGTTGTTTCCTAATTTTCTGAGAAATCACCACACTGACCTCCAAAGGGGCTGTACCAGCTTGCATTCTCACCAGCAATGCAGAAGTGTTCCCTTTTCCCCACAACCTCCCCAGCATAAGTTGTCATCAGTGTTTTTGATCTTGGCCATTCTGACAGGTGTAAGATGGAATCTCAGAGTTGTTTTGATTTGCATTTCTCTGATGGCTAAGGATGTTGAGATTTTCCTTAAGTGTCTTTCAGCCATTTTAGATTCCTCTTTTGAGAGTTCTCTGTTTAGGTCTGTACTCCATTTTTTTCATTGGATTACTTGTTATTTTGATAACCAATTTCTTGAGTTCTTTGTATAGTTTGTAGATCAGACCTCTGATGTTGGGTTGGTGAAGATCTTTTCCCATTCTGTAGGCTGTCATTTTGTCTTATTGACTGTGTCCTTTGCTTTACAGAAGCTTTTCAGTTTCAGGAGGTCTTAGTGTCTTGTTGTAAGGAGCGGGCCGCTTGTTTGTCCCGGCTGCCCAGCTAGCTTATACCTGAAATAACCACACAGAAACTGTATTAATTAATACACTGCTTTGCCATTAGCTTTAACTTCTCATTGGCTAATTCTTACATATTATTTTAACCCGTCTCCATTAATCTGTGTACTGCCACGTGGCAGTGGCTTACCAGAGATTCTAACTGGCATCCATGTCCGGCAGAGGATCCATGGCTCCTCTGACTCTGCCCTTCTTCCTCGTAGCATTCAGTTTTGTTTTCTCTGCCTACCTAAGTTTCGTCCTATCAACTAGGCCAAGGCAGTTTATTCATTAACCAATGAAAGCAACACACAAACAGAAGGAACTCCTACACATTTCCCCTTTTCTGTTTAAACAAAAAAGAAGGCTTTAACTTTAACATAGTAAAATTACATATAACAAAACAGTTATCAAGCAAGAATTACAGTTACAATATTTATACCTACTTTATCTTTTATCACAACTAGGGAAAACTATAACTATAAATTCCTCAACTCCATCAAAGACTTCAGAAGGATATGATATTACCTATGTAAACTGGAAGTGCATTGTAAGCAACCTCCAAAACTCTAGAATTGACAGAGACATCTCACTGCCTGTACAGTCACCCAAAGTTTTTCTGTACTCTTGGGGCATCCATCTTTGGCCTTCAGGTCCATAGTATCCAGCAGACTTTTTCACAAGGCAGGAGATTTCAAAGACAGTTAAGTCACTTTCTTCTGTATCATGCAGAATGTCTCGCAGAGTCTTTCATGAAGCAGGAACCCTGAAGGACCATCTTACCTTTAAGCAAGTTCAACAATCCTCTCTGCGGGTTCTTCATGTCCAGTTTATGCAACAGTCCAGGTAAGAGCAGTTTCTTGCCCAAATGGCTAACCAACTCCATAAGGAGTCTCTTCAATGCCCATCTTCCTCTTGGAGTAGCTGGTGCTACCAGGAGCAGACGTGTCTCACTGTCGTGAAAAGTTCTAAATTTTTAAAACATTTGAATGCCATATTTTAAAGGTATCTGAAAGATTTGAAGAATACATAACTAACTGAAATATATCTCTATACATATAGAAAATTTAACTAATATGACTATAAATGTGACTATTATAGATGACTATCTATTAATCTATATTTTTTTAATTACACATTACATTTTTAAATGAGCTATACAAACACAATACCTTAATCAAGAGCAGAAACATACATATAACAAATTGACTTAAATTTGTATAAATAAGCAAGATTTATACCAATGCAAAATTATTCATATCTATATCATATCCCCCTTTAAATGTAAACAAACATTTACAAGCAATATTAGGGAATATGGGTGCAGTTCTGTCCAAACTGCTTCCTGCGGACTGGTGGTGCTGTTAATCAGGTTATGGTATATCCTGTATGCTAGGTTCATCTCTGTCAGCAGTTGGGCGAAGAAATTTTTTGAGGGTGTTTATGGCAACTTTTCAGGAGGCCTTGGTCCATGAAACCATATTTGCCTGAGGCAATCCACAGGTTCTCATCTTCTGTGAAAACAAAAGAAGAACCTCTTTTCCCTAGCAACATGTTCTTAGATGCAAGTCAACATACCTTTATAATATACGTGCTGGTTTAGTTTACCAGCCCATACAATGAAATGTCTCTCTGTACTTAGCTTCTTCACAGTCAAAAAATTCAAAGAAAACACAATAATGCACATAATCCAGACTCTTTGTGAATTTTCCATTTTTATGTGGTTTATTTTTCTTTACTTCTTTTAATCTATGACTATCTGTACTGTCTCTTTAAAGACTTTACCCATTTTTTAAGCATTAACTTTATTTTATGATTCTCTATACTCTTTTTCTTCTCTCTCCTAAGCCTACATACATTTATCCAACACTGTGACCAGGTCTTTTATATCTGAATCTGTCCTGTTGTGAATCTGTAGTTCTTTACTCTCCAGGAGCACTTCTTAAAATGCTAGGCGCTTCTTAAAAACTTAAGTTGGGTCATTGCTCAGGTAATAGGTCAGTGCCTACTTGCTCCTCCCAGTCCTGCATGTTGGAGCTGCTCGAGCCTCTGAGCCACGTACACCGCCCAACTTCTAGGCACACAGCTGGTCCAAGTTGCCATCAAGCAAGCCAGCGCAATCTGCTCACAAATCCCATCCAATTACTCCTTCTCCCAAGAGAGTCAGAAGTTGCGCTGGTGGCATAGCCCAGAAAGCCGGTATTTCAAAACTGCCACTTTTTTGCTGCTGTGACTGCTGAGTCAGGAAAATCTCTCTGTGGCAGGCCACCAGCAAACAGCAAAAACCTGTGCTAAACTCTCCCCCCCCATCTAGAATTCCTATTTCAAGCCCTCTCAGTTGACCACATTGGAGCACCAATTGTTTCAAAGAGCAGGCCTCTGGTTTGTTCCGGCCGCCCGGCTAGCTTACACCCAAAATAACCACACAGAAACTGTATTAATTAAAACACTGCTTTGCCATTAGCTCTAACTTCTTATTGGCTAACTCTTACATATTAGTTTAACTCATCTCCATTAATCTGGGTATTGGCACGTGGCAGTGGCTTACCAGATTCTAACTGGCATCCATGTCTGGCAGAGGATCCATGGCTCCTCTGACCCTGCCCTTCTTCCTCCCAGCATTCAGTTCTGTTTTCTCTGCCTACCTAAGTTCCACCATATCAACTAGGCCAAGGCAGTTTATTCATTAACCAATGAAAGCAACACACAAACAGAAGGAACTCCTACACCAGTGTCTGTGCTGCTGGGGTTCTATTTAGGAAGTGGTTCCCTGTGCCAATGCCTTCAAGTATACTTCCCACTTTCTCTTCTATAAGGTTCAGTGTGGCTTGCTTTATATTGAGGTCTTTAATCTATTTGGACTTGAGTTTTGTGCATGGTGATAGATATGGATAGATTTTCATTTTTCAGCTTGTTGGTATTCAGTTATGCCAGCACCATTTGTTAAATATTCTTTCTTTCTTCCATTTGATATTTTTTGCTTCTTTGTCAAAATCAGGTGTTCGAAGGTGTGTGGATTAATATCCAGGGCTTTGTTCCATTCATCCTCATATCTGTTTTTATGCCAATACCTGGTTGTTTTCACTACTGTAACTCTGTAGTATAGTTTGAAGTTTGAAGTTTGAGGGGATTGTTATTCCTCCAGAAGTTCTCTTATTGTACAGGATTGTTTTGGCTATCCTGGGGTTTTTTCCTTTTCCATATGAAGTTGAGTACTGTTCTTTCGAGGTCTGTGAAAAATTTTGCTGGGCATTGCATTGAATCTGTAGATTGCTTTTGATAAGATTTCCATTTTTACTATGTTAATTCTACTTACCCAAGAGCATGAGAGAGCTTTCTATTTTCTGATGTCTTCTTCAATTTCTTTCTTCAAAGATTTAATTTTCTTGTAATAGAAGTCTTCCACTTGTTTGGATAGAGTTTCTCCAAGGTATTTTATGATATTTGTGGCTATTCTGAAGGGTGTTGTTTCTTAGATTTCTTTCTCAGTCAATTTATCATCTGTGTACAGGAGGGTGACTAATTTTTTTGAGTTAATCTTGTATCCTGCTACATTACTGAAGGTGTTTATGAGTTGTAGAAGTTCCTTGGTAGAATTTTTGGGATCACTTATGTAAACTATCATATCATCAGCAAATAGTGAGAGTTTGACTTCTTCTTTTCTGATTTGTAGCCCCTTGTTCTCCTTTTGTTGTCTTATTGCCATAGAGAGGACCTCAAGAACTTTATTAAATAGATATGGAGAGAGTGGACAACCTTGTCTTGTTCCTGATTTCAGTGGCCCTAAAGGGGGACTCAGACCCTTTATCCCCCAGGAAGCTCACCCCTGAAGCTCAGACTTCTCTTGCCTTAATTAACAAGGCCATTCAAAGCCAAACTTTTTTTCAGGTCTCCTATTCTCAATCCTTGTTGTTTGTCATTTGTACCACACCCCATGTCCCTACAGGTGTTTGTTTGGCAACATGTGTCCTCAAAAAATATAAAAAGAGGCCATCCATTGCTTTGGGTCCACTTGCCTGCTTCTCTTCCAAAGGTGTTAGCCACCTATCCATCTCTAGTTGCTCAGATGATCATAAAAGGAAGGGAAATGAGTCACTAATACTTTGGAAAAGACCCTGATTCCCTGGTTATCCTTATACACGGGGCCAGCTTAATTGGCTGCTCCAAACTGATGACAATTGGCCCGTTGCTTGCTCCTCCTTCCTTGGCACAATTGACAATCATTACCCCAGTGACCCTTTGTTACTAAGGGTCTGTTCCGGGAACTAGCTGACCATAAAGTTAGATTATAATCTTGAGAATAATCTTGAGAAACGGGGAGTTACCCCCTTGTGATTATCACTGGTATTTTTGGAATTTTCCAATGATCACTGGTATTTTCAGAATTTTTCAATGATGCCCTCCCTACCTCCTTTGGGTTGTGGTTTCTTCCTCTAAATATCCCCTCTCCTATCTACTTGGGGTCGAACTCCACTACCCCTGTGTGGGATATGAGTCTCGGCCCCAGCGCTGGTTCCTGTCAATAAACCTCATGTAATTGCAGCAAGGACAGTCTCTTGTGAGTTCTAGGGGGGTCGTGTTATCCCAAGACTTGAGTGAGAGTCTCCCCACTCCATGTGTCTTTCATTTGGGGCTCGTCCTGGGATTGGTGACCATCCTCGTCTCCGAAGACCCACTCGGAGGTGAGACATTGTCTGTGTCTTTGTGTTTCCGTGCTGGCTGATTTCAGGTTCTGTACATTTGGTTTTGCAGTCACTCACATCTCTGGAGGAGACAGAGGAAGTGATCAGCAAATGTGCTAGGAGATCACCGACTGCTGCCCTGGGAGATGTCCTGGGAGGTGAGGAAGAGACCCCCAGGGATGCCTAGGAGATTCCTGTCTGGGTGCTGGTGAGGATATGGAAGTTCTCCTGGATTGGAGGAACTATATGCCCTCTCAGCCATCTGTATTTCTGGAGTGGTTTTGTCTGTCTAGGTTTTAACCTTTGTCTGTATGTCTTCGGTCTCTGTTTTCTCTTATGTACAGGTAGCGTGTTCAGTTCTCTGGTGAGATACGCAGGTGGCGTTTCTCAGTTCTGTGGTATGACACATGAGTGGCGTGGTCAGTTCTCTGTAGAAACATACGTGGATAGCAGTCTCATTGTGATAGGGGTCACACCAGCGAAGCAGCTAGAAGCTGTGTCTTTGGTTTGTTTGGCACCATTGTCCTGTATGTCTGTGTAATGTGTGTTGTGCTTTTGTCCTGACTTAGACTGACGCTGATGTACTCAAATCATGACTTCTTTGAGTTTGATATAGTGACTGCTTACAAGACTTTAGAGATAGGGCCATAAGCATAGGGGTATATTTCACAAAAAAGAGTCAGCCTCGGCCCCAAGCACGTGGCTGTGGGGAAGCATGCTTGTATGGATGGCTGGGCTATTCAGCCTTGCTGTTACAAGGTATCAAGGCTGCCAGACAGAGTTGTAGAGGTAGATGTACCCCAATAGGATTTCAAACACTAAACAAAAAATCTGAAGGTAATTGCTATGGCCTAAAGAGGTTAACAATCTTTTCTCCCCAGTGCTGCATACCATCCTGCCCCCCCATGCTGATGGATGAGTTCCCTCTGCCTGCCCTGGGAGCTGCACACCTCCAACCTCTGGTCAAAACTGACTAAGGCTTGGCTCCGCGGGTGAAGAACTCTTTCAGATCCTATGGGTTATAAATATCTGTCATCATTTATAGGGGCTGGTTACAAATTATTGTTGGTTAATGTAAAAAAAAACCCTACTGTTGGTCTCAAATGTTTCACACTGGTACAGGATTTTATGTGCTGTTCTTGTTTAAAATGTAGCCATACATCCCTACTGAGAAAAACTACAAAAAAGACTTTGGTAAGAGTTTTTATGTTGTCTAAAAAGCAAGAGAGATTTTGGTATGTTGTCTAAAAAGCAAGAGAGATTTTAATATGTCATCTAAAATGCAAAAATATGTAAACTATGTTTGCTATTGTTTCTCATACATGCAAATACTAAATGTGATTATTTTGTTAAAAAGTTTGTCTACATAGGTTTTCTTACAAGCATGGAGCTAAGACTTTATCACTAAACTCTGATTACTAAATTTGGGTTAGCAGAAATTCAGATAATTTTAGGTATAGATAATGTTAATAATGCTATATGAAGGTTTTTTTTATAAAAAATTGTATTAAATTTTAAATTGCCATTTTGCTAGGGTTAAAAAAATTAGACATTCTATTTTGGATTTGTGGAGTCTTTGATGTTTTTTCACCAGCCCACCTGGGATGACTGTCAGCAGCTTTTACAGGTCCTCTTCACTACTGAAGAGAAAGAGAGGAGCAAATGGGGCACCAACCAATCTTCTGAATGAAATAGATGCCGGGTTTCCCCTTAAACGACCTGATTGGGACTTCAATATGGCAGCAGGTAGGGAGCGGCTGATAGTCTATTGCTGGACTCTTGTGGCAGATCTCAGATGGGCCACAAGACTTCCCAGTAATTTGGCCAAGGTAAGAGAGGTTCTTCAGGGGCTAGTTGAACCGCCATCTGTGTTTCTTGAACGTTTAATGGAGGTTACAGGTGTTATACTCCCTTTGACCCAACCTCTGAGGGTCAGCAAGCAGAGGTAGCTATGGCCTTCATAGGACAGTCAGCATCAGATATTAAGAAAAAGTTACAGCGGTTAGAAGGGTTGCAGGATTAAACCTTGCAGGATTTGTTAAGGAAGCAGAGAAAGTGTTTCATAAGAGAGAGATGGAGGAAGAGAAGTGTGAGAGAGAGAGAGAGAGAGAGAGAGAGAGAGAGAGAGAGAGAGGTGGGAGGCAGAGGAAAAAGAGGATTGGAGGGATCATAGACAAGAGAGAAATTTGACTAGAATTTTGGCCGCAGTGGTAGGAGAGAAAGGGAAGACAGGACCTAGACAGATAAGGAACCTAGGCAACAGAAGACCAAAGATGAATGAAGACAGACAGAGGTACCCCTTGGACAAAGACCAATGTGCTTATTGCAAAGAGAAAGGACATTGGGCAAGAGAATGCCCAAAGAAGAAAGGAAGGGCCTCTAAGGTACTGGCCCTAGAAGAAGATGATTAGAGGGGACAGGGCTCAGGCCCCCTCCCCCACGCCTAGGGTAACCCTGACTGTGGAGGGGACCCCTATGGATTTTCTAGTGGACACAGGGCTGAGCACTCTGTGCTGAAACAACCATTGGGGAAGCTAAAGAACACAAAGACTATAGTAATTGGAGCAACTGGACAGAAACAATATCCGTGGACCATCTTACGAACTGTAGATTTGGGAGAGGACTAAAGACTCATTCCTTCCTCGTTATCCCTGAGTGTCCCATGCCTTTATTAGAAAGAGACTTGTTAACAAAGTTGAAGGCCCAGATCAACCGGGCCTGGAGATGATCAAAGCCTTTTGTTGACCAAACAAATGACCTTCGCTCCCCCTGTTGTCCTCAATCCCACTACCCTACTGCCTGAGACTGATGACTCCTCACCTCCCCATCACTGTGCTGACATTTTGGCAGAAGAAGCTGGTACCTGAAATGATCTGAAGGATCAGCCTTGGCCTGGGAGTCTGAGCTGGTATACAGATGGCAGCAGTTTTGTGGTTGAAGGTAAGCAGAAGGCGGGGGCAACAGTGGTGGATGGGAAGCAAGTGATCTGGGTCAGTAGCCTCCTTGAAGGGACGTTGCCCCAGAAAGCCGAACTTGTGGCTCTGATACAAGCTCTATGGATGGCAGAGGGGAAGTCTATCAACATCTATACTGACACCAGGCATGCTTTTGCCACTGCCCATATACACGGAGCAATATAAGGACAAAGACGACTGTTGACATCTGCAGGAAAAGACATAAAAAATAAAGAAGAAGTTTTGAGTGTCCTCAAGGCCATACATTTGCCAAAGAAGGTAGCCATCATTCATTGTCCAGGACACCAAAAAGCTCGAGATGCTGTGGCTAAAGGAAATCAGATGGCAGAGAAGCTTTTCCTACCAGGACTGAGACAGCCAGTGTGGTGGCTAAGAAGATCATAGAAGAAATCTTCCCGAGGTTCGGGATACCCAAGGTAATCAGGTCTGATAATGGACCTGCCTTTGTTGCCCAGGTAAGTCAGGAACTGGCCACCCAACTGGGGATCAATAGGAAATTACATTGTGCTTACCGACCCTGGAGCTCAGGTCAGGTAGAAAGGATGAATAGAACCCTAAAAGAGAGCCTGACAAAATTGGCCCTAGAGATCGGCAGGAATGACTGGACAGCCCTCCTTCCCTTTGTCCTGTTCTGGGTTCAGAACACCACAGGGTGATTTAAACTCACCCCTTATGAGATCCTATGTGGGGGACTGCAACCACTCACTGAGTCGGATGGAGTGTATAATCCTGATGCTATTCTTTCTAGACCTTTATTTGCCTGCCTAAAGGCCCTTGAAGGGGTGAGATGCCAGATCTTGGAACAACTGAAAGAAGTATGCATCTCTGCCTGCATCCACGCCTGCCATGTGAAGCGAGCTCCTGAACTACCCAAATTGCAGTATCCGGGGCTTTTAACAACACCACCAGTCAGGATGCTTGTGTTTGGGAGACTAATCATAGGCTGACTCTTACTGAGGTTATGTAATGAGATTCTTAAGAGCCCTGAGACTCCTGACACCAGGTACTTGATTCCCAGTTTAGATAAATGATGGGCTTATAGTACAGGCCTGACACCTTGCATATCAACGTCAGGTTTTAATGATGCCAAAGATTACTGTGTGCTTGTACAACTGGTACCTAGGGTCGTTTATCATCCAGCTAACACAGTTGAAGATGAGTTTGACAAGCACCCAACTCGCTTTTGATGAGAACCTATTTCTCCGAAACTAGCAGTAATCCTAGGCCTCAGGGTAGCTGCCAGTGTTGGGACAGGTACCGCTGCCCTAATACAGGCCCCTCAGTACTTTAATGAATTAAAAATAGCCATGGGTAAATATTTGAGGGCTCTAAAACAATCTATTTCCAAACTCAAAGAGTCATTAACTTCCCTCTCAGAAGTGGTCTTACAGAATAGAAGGGGATTAGATTTGTTATTCTTAAAAGACAGAGGATTATGCGCTGCTCTCAGAGAAGAATATTGTTTCTATGTGGATCATTCAGGAGTAATTAAAGATTCCATGAGTAAACTTAGAGAAAGGTTAGACAAAAGACAAAGAGACAGAGAAGCACATCAGGGATGGTTTGAGAGCTGGTTTAATAGATCTTCTTGGATGACTACTCTGATATCTTCCCTTATGGGACCATTCCTAATTTTGCTTCTGCTACTGATTATAGGTCCATGTATATTAAATAAACTAATTATCTTCATTAGAGAAAGAATAAGTGGTGTTCAGATTTTGATGTTACGCCACCAATATAGCGCTGTACAAGGTCAAGAAGATATGATTAGAACTAGGTACTAGAAGAAGTAGGGAGATGAAAGACCCGGATAAATCCAGACCTCTCTAGAAGAAAGAATAGAGCCAAAAATCTAGCAGGGAGAGAAGAACCAAAAATCTAGGTTAGCTGGTTCAGTGACTCTGTTCCAGGAACTAGCTGACCATAAAGATAGATTATAATCTTGAGAAATGGGGAGTTACCCTCTTGTGATTATCACTGGCATTTTCGGAATTTTCCAATGATCACTGGTATTTTCGGAATTTTCCAATGATGCCCTCCCTACCCTCTTTGGGTTGTGGTTTCTTACCCTAAATACCCCCTCTCCCAACTACTTGGGGTTGAACTCCACTACCCCTGTGTGGGATATGAGTCTCAGCCCCAGTGCTGGCTCCTGTCAATAAACCTCATGTGATTGCAGCAAGGAAGGTCTCTCATGAGTTCTTGGGGGGTCGTGTTATCCCGATACTTGAGTCTCCCCACTCCGGGCGTCTTTCACTTGTCTGAGTACTCCTGGGGCTTAAGGCTCTGTGAGGAGAAAGATGATGGTGGAGTCATCTTTATAATTAAACTATCCAAACAGGTCCCAGGGTCCACATCTCCCACCCGTGTGGGACCCAATAGTGCTCTTGGTACTTCTGAAGAACAATGGCCATCGTGTAATGAACAACAGCCATTATCTCCTTGGGACAACTCCATCACCCCAGAATCACTCTAATTATTTTGTATCTCCTGTTTTTATTTCTTTATGACTCTGGCACCTATAAGTTTGTTTTAAAAATAATTAATCAAACTTTTTAAAAGCTGTATGCAACTAATCCTACCCTAACAAGTTCCTGTTGGCTATGTTATCATTCCACCCACCTTTATACGAAGGTGTAAACTATAGCTACTCCAACAACCCCCAAAAATGCAGAGTGGAGTCAAGCCCCTACAAGTAAAATTACCTTGACTCAGGTCGTTGGTTCAGGATTGTGCATAGGGAATAGCATACCCTCTTCTCACAAACATCTTTGTAATCAGACTGCCCCAGCCAACAGTACTTTCCTTTATTTACTTCTGGATACAGAGACCTGGTGGGCCTGCAACAATGGGCTGACACCCTGTATCTATGTCCCCCACCTTAAACAACCTAATAGCTTTTGCATTCTTATTCAGATTGCTCCAAGATTAATCTATTATACCTCAGAACAATTTGCTCAGGCTTGGGATCCTGACAATAGCCATTCTTTGACCAGAGTTAGGTGAGAGCCTGTGACTGCAGTAACCTTGGCTGTTCTTTTGGGCCTCAGTGCTGCTGGTACTGGAACAGGTATATCCTCCTTAATTCTCTCCAACAACACTATTCAAAACTACGCCTTAGTATTGACGAGGATATCCAAAACCTAGAAAGAGGCATCTCTACTTTAGGAAAATCACTCGTCTCCTTGTCTGAGGTAGTTTTGCAGAACTGATGCAGACTAGATCTCCTATTCCTCTAGCAGGGAGGCCTTTGCACTGACCTAAAAGAGGAATGTTGTTTTTATACTGATCATACCAGGATAGTCAGAGATACATTGGCTAAGGTCAGAGAAGGATTAGAGTGTAGAAGAAAGCAGAGAGAGCAAGAGTAGGGGTGGTTCAAAAACTGGTTCTCCACCTCCCCCTGGGTCTCCACCCTCTTACCTTCCCTTTCAGGACCCCTTTTAGGATTTTTATTATTGATGGCTTTTGGACCATGGGCCCTTAATAGGCTCACTAAGTTTTTCGCCAACAGTTGGACTCTCTGGCATCCAAGCCCATTCAGGTCCATTATCACTGGCTTGATCTGGCTGATTGAGGGCTAGAAGAAGCCCCTTGAGAGTGAGTCTCCTATTGGAGCCACATAAAACCCAGAGATCTGTGTGTCTGCCCAATGACAGACTCTGGGTCTGCTGAGGAACATGTCTGATTGCATAGAGGTTGATGTCCAGAGGTATTGATATAAAAACCTAGACCCTCTCTTCCCCAAAAAGACATCTGGAACTCTGAAAAGAAATTTCTTCCACCAAGTTGGAAAGAAATTTCCCCCAACAATTAAACATGGGAGAATCGGGCCTCTGTTCCCCACCACTGGTTAATGCCCACTCATCTACCAGATGACCTTTAACTTGCCTCATTCTAATATTAAAAAGGGCAGACATGTTGGAAGCAAAGACCTCTAATTTGAGATCTGTATTTTGTTTACAGCCATCTTAAGTTCACAAGTAAGATATTCACCTTTGCAGGGCAAGTTCGGGACCTAGGAAATTAGCCTAGTGAGACCTGCAGACTCCAGGCTTTAGAAACAATTAGTATTTCCTTTGTTAGTGAACAATCACAGATCCTCAGTATTTCCTTATCAGCTGGGGATGTCTCCGGACCTGAATTCCAGCAGACCTGACATCCTCCCTCCCCCTTGCCCGTTTGCTATATAACAGCTTCTGAGGAATAATAAAGTAGCAGCTTGATCAGAAAGCCTGTCTTGCTGTGTTTTCTCGTGTCTCTTGTCTCCTCCATTCCTATTCCTCCTCCAGGTTTATCAGGGACCCTCCGTTCATATCCCACTGACCTGGATAGGATTGCTGTTAGTTTCTCTACATTTAGTTTGATGTTGGCTGTTGACTTGCTGTATATTGCCTTTATTATGTTTAGATACATTCCTTGTATCCCTGCTGTCTCCAGGACCTTTATCATAGGGATGTTGTATTTTGCTGAAAGGTTTTTCGACATCTACTGAGATGATCATGTGGTTTTTATTTTTCAGTTTGTTTATTTGGTGGATTATATTGACAGACTTTTGTATGTTAAACCATCTGTGCATCTCTGGGATGAAGCTTACTTGATCATGGTGGATGATTTTTCCAATGTGTTCTTGGATTCGATTTGCCGGTGTTTTATTGAGTATTTTTGCATAAATATTCATGAGTGAGATTGGTCTGTAATTCTCTTTCTTAGAATAACTTTATGTGGTTTGAATATCAGGGTAATTGTAGCCCCCTAAAAAGAGTTTGGCAATGTTCCTTATGTTTCTATTGTGTGGAACAATTTGAGGAGTATTGGTAATAGTTCTTCTTTGAAAATCTTGTAGAATTCTGAGCTGAAATCATCTGGTTCTGGGATTTTTTTTTTTTTTGGTTGGGAGACTTTTGATGACTGTTCCTATTTCTTCAGCAGTTATAGGTCTATTTAATTTGTTTATCTGGTCTTGATTTAATTTTGGTAAGTGATATTTATCCCAAAAGTTGTTCATTTCCCTTAAGTTTTACAATTTTGTGGAGTACAGGTTTTTGAAATATGACTTAATGATTCTCTGGATTTCCTGTGTCTGTTGTTATATCCCCCTTTTTATTTCTGATTTTGTTAATTTGGATAGTCTCTCTTTGCCTTTTGGTTAGTTTGGATAAAGGGTTGTCTATTTTGTTGATTTTCTGGAAGAACCAACTCATTGTCTCATTGATTCTTTGTTTCTATTTTGTTGATTTCAGCTCTCAATTTGATTATTTCCTGCTGTCTAGTGCTCTTGGGTGAGTTTGATACTTTTTTTCTAAAGTTTTCAAATGTTCTGGCTAATTAACTAGTGTGGGATTTTTTCAGCTTCTTTATGTAGGCGTTTATTGCTATGAACTTTCCTCTTAACACTGCTTTCATTGTGTCCCATAAATTTGGGTATTTTTTGTGATTTTTGTTGAATTTTAGGAAGTCTTTAATTTCCCCTTTATTTCTTCCTTGACCCATTGATGATTCAGGTGAGCATTGTTTAATTTCCATGTGTTTGTGGGATTTCTGGAATTACTGTTGCTGTTGAATTCTAGTTTTAATCCATGGTGATCTGATAAGATATGTGGGGTTATTCCAATTTTTTTGTATCTGTTGAGGTTTGTTTTGTTACCAAGTATGTGGTCAGTTTTTGAGAAGGTTCCATGAGGTGCTGAGAAGAAGGTATATTCTTTTCTGTTTGAATGGAATATTCTATATATGTCTGTTAAGTCCATTTGAGTCATAACATCTGTTAGTTCCCTTATTTCTCTGCTCATTTTTTGTCTGACTGACCTGTCCAGTGGTGAGAGGGGAGTGTTGCATTCCCACTATTAGTGTGTGGTGTTTAATGTATGATTTAAGCTTTAGAAGTGTTTCTTTTACATATGAGGGTGCCCTTGTATTTGGGGCATAGATGTTCAGTATTGAGATTTCCTTCTGATGGATTTTTCCTGTGATGAAAATGAAATGTCCTTCTTTGTCTCTTTTGATTGATTTTTGTTTGAAGTCTATTTTGTTAGATATTAGGATAGATACACCTGCTTGTTTCTTAGGCCCATTTGATTGGAAAAATTTTTCCCAACACTTTACTCTGAGGCAACGTTTGTCTTTGAGGTGGAGGTGTGTTTCTTGTATGCAGAAAAAGGATGGTTCCTGTTTTCATCTCCAATCTGTTAGCCTGTGTCTTTTTATAGGTGAGTTGAGTCCATTTATATTAAGGGATATTAATGACCAGTGATTGCTATCTCCTGTTAATTTAGTTTTCGATGTTGGTGATGTTAATTTGTGCGTTTTTCCTTTCTTTGGGATTTGCTGCAATGAGACCATCAATTATCTATGTTTTTGTTGATGTAGCCAACTTCCTTGGGTTGGAGTTTTTCTTCTAGTATTTTGTGTAGGGCTGGGTTTGTGGCTAGGTATTGGTTAAATCTGGTTTTTCATGGAATATCTTGTTTTGTCCTTCTATGGTGATTGAAAGTTTTGCTGGGTATAATAGTCTGGGCGGGCATCCATGGTCCCTTAATGTTTTCATAACGCTTGACCACAACCTTCTGGCTTTCATTATCTCCAATGAGTAGTCAGGTATAATTCTGATAGGTTTGCCTTTATATGTTACTTGGTCTTTTTCCTTTGCATCTCTTAATATTCTTTCTTCATTCTTATGTTTAGTGTTTTAATTATTATGTAGTAAGGGGACTTTTTTTTTGATCCAGTCCATTTGGTGTTCTGTAAGCTTCTTGTATCTTCATAGGCATATCTTTCTTTAGGTTGGGAAAGTTTTCGTCTACGATTTTGTAAAATATATTTTCTGTGCTTTTGAGTTAAAATTCTTCTCCTTCTTCTATACCTATTATTTTTAGGTTTGGTCTTTTCATGGTGTCCTATATTTTCTGGATATTTTGGGTTAAACTTTTATTAGGTTTAATGTTTTTTTTTCCTGATGAGTCTATTTCCTCTATTGTATCTTCAGCACTTGAGATTCTCTCTTTCGTCTCTTGTATTCTGCTGTTCATGCTTGTGTTTGTGGTTCCTGATCATTTTCTCATGATTTCTGTTTCTATAAATCCCTCAGCTTGTGTTTTCTTTATTGTCTCTATTTCAGTTTTCAAGTCTTGAAAAGTTTCTTTCGTATGTTTGATTGCTTTTTCTTTGTTTTGTTTTTTAAGGGATTTGCTGATGTCTTCTAATTTGTTGTCTTTTCCTCCATTTCTTTGAGGGAATTTCTCATTTCCTCTTTAAAAGTTTCAAACATTTTCCTGAAGTTATTTTTTAGGTCATCTTCTTCTGCTTCATCTATGTTTGGTTGTTCAAGTCTTGCTGCTGTAGGGTCTCTAGACTTTACTGGTGTTGGGTTGCTCTTTGTGGTGTTGCATGTGTTCTTACTTTTTCTGCTCATCTTTTCCTCTAATTTGTGTGCTTAGGTCTGGCTGTGATTCTGGTGATTAATCTAGGTGTCAGTGAATCCAAGGCTCAGATGGTTGTTCCTCGTGGTATAGTCGGTGCCATGGGTCTAGTTACCCTATTGGCTACTCCATGTTCCTGGAGGTGCTCAGTGCTTCCGGGGTTTGCTCTGCTCCCATGGTGTTTGCTGTCTCAGGCCTACTCTAGCCTAGGTTGTCGCCTCAGACCTGTTTCTGTATATATCCCTGGTATGGATTCGCTCCTGCAAAGGTCCCTGGCTTGGGGTTGGTCCCGCAAAGGTCTCTGGCTCTGATCTACTCCCTCAGAGGTCCCAAACTCGGGTGTGACCAGAACCACAGAGGACCTAGCTCAGGCCTACTCCCTCAGAGGTCCCAGACTAACGCCCAGATCCACAGAGATTTCT
This sequence comes from Ondatra zibethicus, assembly GCA_004026605.1. NCBI lineage: Eukaryota > Metazoa > Chordata > Mammalia > Rodentia > Cricetidae > Ondatra > Ondatra zibethicus. The sequence continues at coordinate 19,351 of PVIU01025660.1, forward strand.
GGTTCCTGCCCACTCCCTTTGATGTCCCAGACCAATATCCGAACCCATAGAGGTACTGGCTCAGGCCTACTCCCTCGGAGGTCCCAGACTCACGCCCAGACCCACAGGGGTCCTGGCTCAGGTCTATTCCCTTGAAGGTCCCAGATTCATGCTTGGACCCACAGTGGTCTCTGGCTCTGGCCATCTTGCTCAGTGGTTGTGCCCCCATACCTGTTCCTGTGGAGTTTACTGTCTCAGGACCGCTCCAGCCCAAGTTGCTTGCTCAGTCCTACTCTTGGAGTTTGCTGCCTCAGACTTGCTCTGAAGCCTCTAGCAGAGGGGAAGAGATGCAAAGATTTCAATTTTTTCCCATAATAGAGCAAAGAGATGCATAAGGAAATTTGCTTGTGATAAATACTTCTATATCATTTAAGTTACTCAAAGAATTAAAAACTGCTTATGCTCAGTAAGGCCCTATGGCACCATGTACCCAGATGCTGTTAGAAAATATAGCAGAAGAAGCCCTGCCCCCAGGGGACTGGAAGCAGATACCCAAGGCTTGCCTGTCAGGAGGAGAGTATCTATTGTGGAAAATTAATTTGCAAAACAATGTCAGGCCACAGTTGAGAAAAACAAAGCTCAGAAAGTTCCTATTTCATATGAAATGCTTGTAGGTGAGGGACCTTATAAGGGAACAGATCAACAATTAGAATTTGATATGGCAGCATATGTCCAAATTAATGCAGCGGCCAAGAAGGCCTGGAGTAGACTTCTATCGTCAAAAGAACAGACTGAGGAGTTATCTAGTATAAGAAAAGGACCAGATGAATTATAGCAGGACTTTGTTTCCAGACTAACACAGGCATCTAATAGGTTGATTGGAGACACAGAAGCAGGGCAGTTAATAATTAAGCAGCTAGCCTTTGAGAACACCAACGCTGTTTGCAAGGCAGCCCTAAGACCTTTTAAAAAGCAGGGTAATATTGCAGATTATGTCTGAATTTGCTCGAATATCGGCCATTCATATACACAGGGAATGACCATAGTTGCTGCCTTACAGGGAAAGACAATTAACAACGTCTTATCCCAGCAAAGAGACCTAGGCCCAGGGAAAATGCAAACTACAGGAATTCCTGGAGGCTGTTTTGGATGTGGTCTTATGGGGCATCAGGTCAGGATATCCTGATAGGTGAGTAAGCCCAAGGACAAGAAGAAAACCAGGATTATGCAGGAGATGCAGGAGAAGAAAACATTGGATTAGTGAGTACAGATCAATAAGAAATGATCTAGGAAATCCCTTTCCAGGAAACAGACGCAGGGGCCAGCCTCAGGCCCTGAGATAAAATTATGGGATGATCTGTTCCCCCACAAGGAAATCTATACAGGACTTTTTCAGAGCAATCCCAGGAAGTACAGGGCTTGACCTCAGCTCTTCCGTATACATGGTTCTAACACCTGAAGTGGGGATGCAACTCTCCCCACAAGGATTTATGGGCCTTTACCAAAAGGCACTGTAGGATTATTGTTAGGGAGAAGTAGCACAACTATGCAAGAAATTATTGTTGCTCTTGGAGTCATTGATGCTAATTTTGAGGGAGAAATCAAGGTGATGACTCACTCACCAAGTGGAGTTTCTGTAGTAAAAGCAGGTCAGAGGCTTGCACAATTAATTTTACTTCCTGCTGTGCAAACCAACAATCAAAGCAACAACAAAAAAGAAAGAGAAGGACAGATTTGGTTCATCTGATGCCTATTGGCTACAAGCCATAGGTCCTCAGAGACCAAAACTCACTTTGTTCATGAATGAAAAACAGATTTTCTGGCCTTCTAAATACTGGTGTGGATATTTCAGTTATAACCAAAAGCCAATGACCTTCAAGTGGCCAAAAATGGAGATTATTACACAATTACAAGGAATTGGTCAAACTAGAAATCCTGAACAGAGTAGTAATGAGCTACATTAAAAAAAAAGCCATGAGAAAACTTTCCGGCCATGTATTATTCCTTATTCACTTGTAAATTTATGGAGCTGAGATAGTATGTCCAAAATGGGGTTATATTTATATTCCCCCAGCACAGCTGATACTAATCAAATGTTTCAACAAGGATTATTACCTAATCAAGGTCTAGGCAAGGATAATAAGAAAAAGATTGATCCTATCGTACCAGATGGTACACCTCCTAGGGCAGGATTAGGGTATTTTTAGAAGGGGGTCACTAAAAAACCTGCACTCCATGCAGACCCAATAGTATGAAATGTGATGAGCCTGTATAGGTAAAACAGTGGCCTCTAACAAAAAAAAAATTACAAGCTGCCCTGTCTAGAAAAGTTGGTATTGACCTAATAATGCTGAGAATTACGGTATTGACCTGATAATATTTGTAACTGCACAGAAGATGTTGAGAAAAGTTGATATTGATCTGATGATGTTTGTAACTGCTTGTAAGATGTTGAGATAAGTTTGACACACCCTGTAAATGTTGGGATTTAATGCATATGTTAAGAATTTTAGATATTGATTCAATGTAAAGAATTTAAGAGGTGGTCTAAACTAGCTAAAAATAACATTTTCAACTCAGGTGATTCTCCTCTCCTTTAAATAGGAGACTATAGCCATTAGGAGCATGATTATTCTTAAAGCATTATATTTTATCCTGTCAAAAAAGTATGGCTCTAAGACACAGAGCCCAAAGGTATCTCTCTCCCCTAATCTCTTTTCTTCACAGAGAGCAGCAGTCAATGATGGGTTTAAATATGACTTCTTCTTTTCCAATTTGTATCCCCTTGATCTCCTTTTGTTGTCTTATTACTCTAGCTAGAACTTCAAGTAGTATTTTGAATAGATATAAAGAGAGTAGACAGCCTTGTCTTGTTCCTGATTTCATTGTGATTGTGTTGGCTTTCCATTTAGTTTGATGTTGGCTATTTGTTTACTGTAAATTGCCTTTATTATGTTAGGTATGTTCCTTGTATCTCTGTTCTCTTCAAGACTTTTTATCATGAACGTGTATTAAATTTTGTTGAAGGCCTTTTTAGCATCTAATGATATGATCATGTGGGCTTTTTTAAGTTTGTTTATATGATGGATTACATTGACAGATTTTTGTTGTTGAATCATCCCTGCATCTCTGGGATGAAGCCTACTTGGTCATGGTGGATGATTTTTCTGATGTATTCTTGGATTTGGTTTACCAGTATTTTATTGAGTATTTTTGCACCAATGTTCATGAGTGAGACTGGTTTGCAAATCTCTTTCTTAGTTGTGTCTTTGTGTGGTTTGGGTATCAGGGTAACTGTAGCCTAGTAAAAAGAGTTTGGCAATGTTCCTTCTGTAGAACAATTTGAGGAGTATTGGTATGAGTTCTTCTTTGAAAATCTGGTAGAATTCTGCATTGAAACCATCTGGTCCTGGGATTTTTTAGGTTAGGAAACTTGATGACTGTTTCTATTTCCTTAGCAGTTATAGGTCTATTTATTTATTTATTATTACTTTTTTTTTGTTTTTTGAGACGGGGCTTCCCAGTGTAACTTTGGAACCTGTCCTGAAACTCACTCTATAGAGCAGAGTGCCGTCAAATTCACAAGAGATTCACCTGCCTCTGCCTCCTGAGTGCTGGGGTTACAAGCATTTGTCACCACTGCCTGGTAATTATGTTAGGGTGTTCTGCCTGCATGTGTCTTTGCAGACCAGAAGAGGGAGTCAGATCTCACTATAGGTGGTTGTGACCCACCACGTGGTTGCTGGGAATTAAACTCAGGACTTCTGGAAGAGCAGTCAGTACTCTTAATTACTGAGTCATCTCTCCTGCCTCTCAATAGGTCTATTTAATTTGCTTCTCTGGTTTTGATATAATTTTGGTATGTGATAATTATCCAGAAAATTGTCCATTTCCTTTAACTTTTCCAGTTTTGTGGAATATAGGTTTTTGAAGTATGACCTGATGATTCTGTGATTTCCTCTGTATCTGTTGTTATATATCTCACTTCAGATTTTGTTAA
>PVIU01025661.1:0-23563 GCA_004026605.1 Ondatra zibethicus
TATTTTTGAGAACTCATTTTTTCCTGGAGAGTGGATGCCAAATGCGGATGGATCCTTGGTTAAGGGTGGGACCTTCTGTTCATTTCATTTCCTCAGTGACAGGACTTTGTCTGTTTTGAACCTGTGACAGCCCTGTACATCCTTCTACAGTGTTAGACACTACCACTCTGGAATCATTCATCTCCTCTGACTCTTAAAAGCTGTCTGCCTCATCTTCTGTATAGCTCTTTGAGCCCTGAGTGGGAGTGATTGATGAAGACAACCCATTAGAAGAGATTATTCCAAAGTCTCACGCTTTCTACACATTGTCCAGCTGTGGCTCTTTGTGTTAATTCCCACCTTAGGAAGAGGAAGCTTCTCTGATGATAGCTGAGCAACACACTGATCTGTGGGTATATAGGAATGTTATTTTCTTTCTATAGCAGAACAATAGTGCTTAGATTTTTAGTTTTGGAGTAATCTCATGACCTATTTAGTCTTGGGTTCTTCGCCAGCTGAGCAATGTCAGGTGTGGGTTCCATTTCAGGACATGGGCTACAATTATCTTCTTCTCTCATAGTGTGCAGAGTACCTTCTTGTATCATGAATACTAGTCAGTTAGGAGTTAGCATCAATTTGACTTTTCACATTTAATGAAATGTAGTGTTATCATCTGGAATGTTTCCTTACTATCATTGTAGAGAGCAACCAATGGCTTTGGCAATAGTCTGAGATGTTTAGGGATTTCCTTGGTGGCCAATGTCCTTCATGTATTTGCAAAGTTCTTTTTTGGTTTCCCTTCAGGACAGTTTGTTCTTCTTTATTCTTACCCTATCTATCATTGGCTTACACATAGATAGCTTCTAGTTTCCCATATTGCTGGATGTCTCCAAGTATATTCTCTTTGACACTGAAACTAATGCCAATAAAGCATTCATTTTTGGATTCAGGAGAAAATGTACTTTTTATGTCTTTATATGTAATGTGTTAGAAACCAAATGCACATGTTAAACTCTACTCTTTATTACTAATTAGCTCTATTATCAAGAGGTCCATTGACTTCTCTGAATATTGTTCTCTTTACTTACAAATTACTGATTATAGCACCCAGTGATTATACAACACCTCACCAAGTGTGAATGGGAGTGTGATGATCTGACTTCAATAGTTATTACTTATTTTAATTCTGGTATATTTTAATTGGAAACAACACTATGTGAATCATTCACAGTCATCTCTCCACTTCTAGATTATTGAATCCAGCAGGACAAGTTCATTATATTTCTCAGCTTTCAAGCACAGAAAACCTTTTCATATATTATTCTCTAGTCTCTATCTCATGTTTTTCCTCCAGTAATATTTGCCATGAACTATGACCAACTTCACATTCTACATCCATTTATTATGAGGAAAAGTGATGTATCATGAATAGTAGTCAGTTATCATGAACATAGATATTGAATAAAGTATAAAACTATTGACTTTCCTGAAATTAGAAATAAATAAATGATGACTGAAAGTCAATCTCTAGTATTGTATGGGCTATCCTAGATTTGAGAGGAAGGAAAATCAAAGTGATCAAGATGAGGGAATTCTGATATTAAAGGAAGGCTTAGGGAGGCATTGTACTATCCCTTCTTATGGGTCATGCTGCTGTGCTGCTTCTAAACAGGCTTGGAAACACTGTTGAGTAGTCCACAAGTAGTCTACAAGATTCTCTCCAGAGGGAGATTCTATCTCCAATGTTCTAGCATTTATAATGATGCAAATTATGTAACAGTTTTTAAAGGTGGAAAAGTCAGTCAGGTCACTGAGTATTACAGGGTTCAGGAATCTGAGTAAGAAAGGCTTGTCTAAGGAAACAGAACAGAAACAATTATTTATATTAGTGGTAACTCCAGAAAGTCATGGAGGATCTGCAACACACATTGTGGTAAATAAAGTATGAGGAGATATGAGGGGTCTTCACAGGGAGAATTAAGGACAACTTGGGTGTGTTCTCTATAAAATGATATTTAAGCAAAAAGCACTATGCATCTCTAGAAGTGCTTAGGTGAAAACAGGATCTACCTGCTGTCAATCAGCTCCCCATGATGAAACCACACTCAACAAAGCCTTGCCATCTCCTAGCATCTGAGAACATAAAATATTCTTAACTGATTGTCACCAAGAGACTTGTATGAAGTCCTGTGGAAATGAGCAGAGTAGACATGACCAAAAATTTTACAGCAAAAAAAGTAGTATGAAATTTACACCCCAAAGTTATTCACCTTTAATGTGGTTTTGCCTTTAATTTAAGGCAATATTGATCACAATAATAAATTGAATAGCTTACAGTGAAGATATATAAAACCTTTAGATAATTCAATGTATAAAAGCATCCGCTGTGCAAGTCTGATTTTAGTTTTAGGAAGCCACATGAAACGAAATAGCAGATAGCAGCTATGCATCTGTAGGCCAGAGAGAGTCAAGACATTGCATTCATTTAAAAATACTTTTCATGTGTCTCTTTTCTTTCCTCTGTCCAGCAATTTCCAGTTACCCTTCATCCAATTCCTCCTGTGTTCCCTATATTTAACAGTCCCTTTTGCTTTATAATTCCTATACACATATGAATGAATATGCATCCTGTTTTCACATGGTGGAAGGTGAAATACTAACTACATCAAGTAGTCCTCTGACCTCCACATGCACAGGGTAGCACATGTATGTAGACAGGCAGACACAAACACTCATACACATTAATATGCAATATATTCATGTGCAGGCATACACAAACATACACTTAACATAAACCAGGTTTTGAAGATGCATTTTACTGCATTTGTAGATAATCCAGAATCATTTATGTAACCTTTTTAAAAGTTGTTTTTTATATACAAACATACACATGTTGGCTGTACAGTGAGCTTTGTGTCATTCCAGCTTACTGTGTTATTATGTCGATGCTAAGGATCTGAACTAAGTTTCTCACACTTACCAGACAAGTACATTATGATCTGAGAATTTTTCTCAGTCCAATTTCTATTTTTTTCTTAAACATTGCATTCTAAAAATGTTTTATCCTTTTGGAAACTAAGACACAAATGCATAATGTTGGTCAGTGGGAATAGTGTATTATGCTCAGAATGTTTACACAAATAAATATTCAATTAAAGACAATTCTATAAAATGTCTTTTTTCTTTCTTATACCAAAGAAGTAAAATATAGAGAACAAAAGAGTTAATATCAGAGAAAATGTATTTCTTAATTTTGAAGTAGTTCCAATAGTCAATTCTATCAGGATTTTCTGGCTCTCTTCTGGAAGAGCATAAAGATGAAATGAAAGAATTTTATTAGTAGTAGTAGAGATATTAAACACCATTTGCTATAAATCACAGCACATTAGTGACTAATGTTCAGCAATATCTTCCCCAGGTCATAATGGGAGCAGAACTGATTTAAGTGAAGGTAAAATTACGAAGTATGTGCAGTAATTACTGAATTTATTAGAAAAATAATTCAGCAGTCAGAGAATTATTTAGAACATTATTTCAAATTCCTGCCAGTCTCTTACAACCCAGGATGTAGAAGTGTGGAATCATTAGTAAGTTCTCTATAAAGTTGATTAATTTTGATGGACAGGGTTAATTTTATGGTTACCAGTTTTGTGGTGTCTTAAGTATTCTGTTTCAGTTAGAAATCTTACTCCATTGAATTTTCTCTTCCTCTAACAGTGAAGTACCAAGTTCCTTAGCTTCATCATCATTTATCACCAAGTCACTTCCCTTTACTTTCTTTCCTCCTCATTTAACTGCTTCTTAGTCCCAATTCACGCCTAATCTTAATCATTTCTTTTGTCCAAATTGTGCTGTGCTCTCAATCAAATTTCCTGAGCTCATCATGAGATTTAATTTAATAATTTTGTACAATTCTGTATAAATAATCATGCTTTACACATCCCCATTTACCAAAGAAGGGCAATAAGAAGTCACAGGTGAGAGAATTAAGAGCAACATAATGGGTACTTGCAGCAGCAGGTGTTGTGGTGGACTAAGTCTGGCATGCATTATTTTATGAGGAGATGGAAACAAATATCTAATCACCTTAGATCAAACACCTGTGACAGACAACTGGTTTTACCAAGTCTCTCTTAGAGAAACAGTGATTTTATTGAGATTCCTTACCTGAGAGGTTCTCAGCCTTCCCAATGCTCTGACCCTTTAGTGCAGTTCCTCATGTGGTGACCCTTAACCATAAAATTATTTTCATTGTGACTTCATGACTGTAATTGGATACTGTTTTGATCATAATCCAAATATCTAATATACATGATATTTAATATGCAACCCAAAGGGTTGTGACCCACAGGTTGAGAACTGCCGACTTACGTGCATAGTCATGCACAGTCATGGATAACTTAGAGATATGACTGAAAGGTGAGTCTATAGAAGTAACTTTTCATTCTCATACAGAAGACAGGAAATATAGGGAAGGAAAGACTTGCTATCAGAGAAACTGCATTTTTATTTTTGAAAATAGCTCTCACATGGCATTGCTGAATATCTCTCTTTACCCACACGGCGATGACTCATGAAACCTCCATCCCTGAAACTCCATGCACACTTTTATGTTTTTTTTTAAATTTATTTTTTTCAAGACAGGATTTCTCTGTGTACCCCTGGCTGTCCTAGGACTCCATCTGTAGACCAGGCTGGTCTCAAATTTTCAGAGATCCACCTAACTCTGCCTCCCAAATGCTGGGATTAAAGGCATGTACCACCACAGCACAGTTCCGTGCACAGCTTCTAAGTAGCCTACAGGTGTTGGGTCCTCTCTCCATTTGTCCTTACTGTTCATTCAACTTTGGAGAAGGGAACTGAAAATCAGCAAGGTTCAGGAACTTTCTGTGACTCTCCCCTCCCCCAAGAAAGGGGTTCTTTGGTTCACAACAAGGTGGTTAGCAACTGTTCTAGATTTTCACTGAAGAGTTTGGATGATACCCACCAGAAACTGCTACCCAATCATCAGAAACGAGCAATATTAGGTTGTAAGAAAACAAAGGTTCTTTCTAGACATTTCATCTTGAAATTCTTTAGGGACAGACTGCAGGGCTTGTAACCCACTTCCTGAGAAAGAAAGGGCAATGCAAATAGAGTCTGTGGCCTAACAGCAAGCCAATTCATGAGGCATAACCAAAGAATTATTTAAAAGATAAAGATAGGAAGGAACCCTACTAAATTTATAAATATAATACTAATATTAATAGAAACATAAAAGTGAAAATAATTACACAAGTAAACTCAAAGAACGCCCACTATATTACACAGGAAATAAAGTTGCCAGCTAGGGTTATGGCACACATGGTAAGAGTGCTTGCCTGGCATGCCCAAGGCCCTGGGTTTGAACTTTAGTAGCACATAAATCAGGAGTAATGGTGATGCCTGTCATCCTAGTACTCAGGTAGAAGCAGGAAGATTAGTAGTTCAAGATCACCCTTACCTAGAAGGTCAATTAGAAGCCAGCCTCTGTTACATCAACTGCACTTCAAGGATAAAAAGAAAAGGAAAAGTTATGACTTAGAAAGTACTGAATGTATTATGATGACTGACTTCAGAAGAGAAAGGAAGGGAGATGGTCACTTTGATTCACTAAAGCTTTGTTCACATAGACTTCTATACTTAACAACCCATCACGCAAACTGATAGAGAGCATTGTGCAAACACTAAAGTAGTTTTTTGGAGAGGAGGGGTACAACAGAAATATGTCCTCCTAAAGGACCAGCAGTGAAGAGGTTAAGTATTCCCAAAGCCAAGTTGAGCACACACAAGGAAACATTAGCCATTAAATTCTCAGGACTTATGTGCTTTCAAAACCTTTTATACTTAATCCTCTTCAAGTCTGAGGAAATCCAGGATGCTCCTTTCTCTAAGACTAATATCAGATTTCCTTGAACGGCTTGACAGAATACACATATGGAACAGCAGCCTGGCGCCGTCTATAGAAAGTTAGTAATCTAGATGAAATGGCCAAAGTTTTTGAAAACCACAACTTATAAAATGTTTGTGTTTCATATACAAATAATACAAGTACAGGCTTTCTTTTCTTTTAATCACAAACCAATCTCTTTGTTAGATAAGGACTTTTCCTGAGTCAGTTTTTAAAATGCATTTATTAATGTATATTAACTATACATAATAATGTGATTCATTAGGACATGACATTTTCATGTATATATGTAATGCATGATGATTATTTTTTTCCTGGTTACCCTTTCTTAGTCTCCCAATCCCATTCTTCCCCTATTCTACATGGTTCCCTCTCTCTTTTAGGTCCATATTTGTTTGTTTGCTTGTTTTTATTAATTTGTTTCATTTTTTTGTTTTCCTTGTTGGGTTTCATTAGTCTGTTCATAGGCAAATGTGGCAGTATTTACAAGAGCTTATTTACCTTATCTTTGAGTATACAACTGAAGAAAATGTTTATTCCTCTTGATCAACTATTATCGGAACATAATTTCTCAGGAAGGGGTGGGTATCACGTCTGGGTCTGTTTTTATTTTTACTACTTTGGAGGGAATTTATTTATTTTCTCTAAGTTACTAAACTTCTAACCTATTAGAATAATATGTAATACGTCTTATCTTTTAGACATGCACTTGTCACCGAATGCCTTTTTCATGCTTGTTGTCATCTGAAAGTGTCCCCCATCGTTTATGTGTTAAACACAAGTGAGGTGAGGTTAAGAGATGGAGATTTTGAGATGAAAGGAAAAAGGATATCTCATCCTCCATGAATGAAAAACAAATTTATATTACTTAAAAATTATTCACTTTTAGGTACATTGTTATAGTAATATAAGTGGATAAAAATATGTTTACTAACACTTCTTATGTTTCTGAACTTAAAGTCTTCTTCTAGAGTTGAGGATTTAGCTAGATTGTTGACCTATTGCCTAATAAGCCACAAGGCACTACAGAAATCAGCAGGAATCAAAAAGAGGAAATATAAATAAATGCTTCTGGGAAATATAATCATTTCCTGGTTAAAAACTTGTGCAACTACATTAATGAATAAACTTCTGGAATTAGATAGAATCTCCTCAAGCAATACAATAAATTACATTCTTTGATAAGAACAAGAATCACACCAGCTTTTTTATTTCGCTTTCTTTGTCCATGGTAAAATGTTCTTCCCAAAAGCAAATTAGGGAAGGTTTTTATTTCACTTTTACTTTTAAATTACAGCTCATTATTGAGGGGGTTCAGGACAGAAACTCAAGCAGAAACTAAAAGGAATACTGTGTGCTGGCTTACTCTCAGGTTCATGCTTACTACCTTTCTTACACACTCAGGACCACATTCTCATTGATGGTGTTGTCACGGTGATCTGGACCTTCCTCCATCAGTTAACAACTAAGACAACCCCCTCAGACATACCCACAGGAAGTCAATGTGATCTGGGTAATGCCCCAGTTGACTCTCCATTATTTGGTGGTACTAGAGTATATAAAGTTGTCAGTTAGAACTAACTGGGAAATATGTGGTCTCGGAGTCTTCAGGAATTAAATATCACTCAAATCCCATAAAAATTTCTATTTGTTAAGAATAAATATCCATCTATCCATCCCATCATATAAAGTATGAGTGTATTCTGTCACGTTTTACTGATCATCAGTTCCATGGATTGCCCATGTTCTGGCCAGCTTGTCTCAGTCTGTGGGATATATCAGAAGTATGAACAGTGTAATGCTTATGTTCTGTTAACAAGGTTCAAGAAGTTAATAGAAAATTATAATTCAGAGAGACTGTTAAGAATATTGATGTCCTGGCAGGAACTAAGATGTTCTAAGGAGACATTTCGGACCCTCTCTTTTGGCTTTGTTTTACTGAAATAATGGCCCCCAGGTACTGAAATTTCCTGGGAAACTAATGCTGGAGATGGAAAGGGTTGAAGCCCTGTGCTTGATGTTAGCCAAAGCAAAAAGATTTCTGAAATTCTCTCTTCTCAGATGGCCTAACAGGAAGAGACTGGCCCCAGACAGACAATGATGTTCAGAACCACTCATTGATCAGCACAGCTTAGCTATTCCCACTTCTTGCCCTTAATTTAAACCCAAGCCTCATGTAATCACCCTGAAGGTTGTACTTGCAGGATTCACCTGTCCTCTTTGTTTCTCCTAATATAGCCAAATTAAATACATCTTCTACTTTTCAGTGCTACTTGTTTGATTAATAAACTTAGTGAGATAAGTATCTGAACCTGGCTTGTTAGAGAGTTACTAAAGCTCAGGATCTGACCTAATAACTATAATCATAAGATGGGGTTAAACATATGCTTAGGTCTACACAGACAGGAACCAACATTGGATGAGAGAAAGAAAACGAAATTAGATGGAAGCAGCAAAGGATTCTTGTGAAATGTAGCTGATGAGGAAATAGAGGTCCTTGTCAGGATCTGTCATAATCCTGAGTAGATAGTAGTTGCAGATTAAATTCTTTTCTAATTTGTATGTTTTATCAGTATGGGAACAGATAAGGACACCGGAGATTTAAGTTTTCTAGTGGAAATGACCACAAAAAAAATTGAGAAAGATTTGTATGGAAAGCTGAAAGAATAACAAAGAAACAGACAAGATTGCAAATTTGATCCAAATGTGCATATCAAAGATCCCAGAAATGTTATGGTTTCCTTTTCCTAGATTATACTACTTGGAAAAGACATAGGATATGCCGTAGATGCCACCAAATGGAGTACATGTTACAGTGCTTGAGTTCTACATACAGACTGTGCTAGTGAGTGGAGCACAGGAGACACAGTGTGTCAACAGCTTAGACAGACCTTTGTCCAAAACCAGTGCACTGTGACTCTCTTTTAGGCATGCTTGATTCCATTCATCTGCTTTAAGAAAAGATTCCCAGAGTGTAAGTTGTAGGAAGGTAAATGGAAATAGATGTCTTTTCCTTCATTCCATACCCTTCATGTTTGTGTCTAACATAGTTTAAAATTTCTGCCTCTTTTCTACGTAAAATCAAACCATTCTTCCCTTAAGCTGCTTCTTGTCAGATGTTTTGTTACAACAATGAGAAGAGCAGATAGAACAACATTGCTCCAGACCTTTCTTGTCAAAGTTTATTGGTTACCTTCTATCTGCCATTGTTTAGTGCTAAATGTTGTTACTACCTGTGATGGTCTGGATAAGAAGAGCTCCCCACAGACTTGAAACCTTTGTCCCCAGTTAGTGGGACTGCTGTGGGCTGTTTAGGTGGTATAGTCTTGCTGGAAGAAGTATATCACAGCAGACAGTCTTTAAGGTTATATTGCCTCACCCTACTTGCTTTGTGCTGGCTTTTGGCGATGTCAGCAATCAGGCCTGCTCCTTATTCCTATAAGGCCTCTCCATGATGTATTCTTATTCTTCTGGATCCTTAAACTCAAGTTAACTCTTTCTTCTATAAATTGCCTTGCTCATATCACAGCAAGAGAGAAGCGACTAATAAACTTGTCTCCTAGAATTTTCATAGTCACTTGAATCATGAGTATAGTACTTAAAAATTGATTTTTGCTGTCTCCATTCCTAAGATATTTTGTTACTCTCCACCTCTACTGCATTTTTGAAGCCACAATGAAGTGATTAACCTTAAACATTCTGGAGAATATAATAGGAGGGTGAGTTATTATTCACAAAATAATGAACAAATTTTGCCATGACTATCTTTTCTAATCTCTGGCAGTTCTGTTTCAATTACCTAAACAACTATTTGACTGTTCCTTAAAAAGTAATCATAAAAAATTTATAGGACCTACCCTATTTGCTTCCCATTACTGTGATAAACACCATAAGAAAAAAAATTGACAAGAGTTTTTTTTTTTATCTTATACTTTTCAGTGACAATCTATCATAGTGGGAGGCAAAGCAGAATCTCAAGTACGAACTTGGAGGCAGGAACTGAAGCAGAGAACATGGAGGAATGTTGCTTATTGATTTGCTTCTAGACATTTCTATATCAATCTGTAACTGAGAAAATGCCCCCACAGGTTTATTTAACAGCCAATCTGATGCAGACATTTTCTTAACTACAGTGTCCTCCTCCCAGATGACTATAGTTTGTGCTACAGTGACAATCAACGAGAATAGGATCAGATCCACATATCCTTGTCAAAACAGCATTCCAAGTCATTAGTAAATGTTTTAATGAACACCTTCTGATTGGTTCTTGAATCCCACCTTATAGAATTATGATAAAAATCTTCAAATTCATCTCTTTATACTATGGTTGTGAATATAAGCATCCAACTTGATATAATCTAGAGTCATCTTTTAGTAAGTTTCTGGGTATATTTGTGAGGAAGTTCCTAGATTAAATAACCAAAATAAGAAAAACCACTGTAAATGTGGGCAACACCATTCCATGGCCTCTGTTTGCAGACTAAACAAGAAGAGAAGGCAAGCCGAAGAGCAGCATTCATCTCGCTCTGTTTCCTGACTGTGGACACATAGTACAAGACACTTGCTCAACTATGTTTATGGCAACACTATTCATAACAGCCAGGACCTGGAACCAGCTGAGATGCCCCTCAACGGAAGAATGGATGAAGGAAATGTGGTACACTTATACAACTCAGTGGTTTTAAAAAAAACTGACTTCATGAAATTTTCAGGCCTCGATGCAGGGGCAGGGGCTTGATCCTGCTTCAACTTGATGTTTCAAATTTGTTGACTTTCATGGGAGGCCTGCTGCTTTCTGAATGGAGACAGAGGAGGAGTGGGGGTGGGTAGATGGGAGGTGGAAGGAAGGAACAAGAGTAGAGGAGGAAGGGGAAACAGTGGACTGTAAGTAAAATAAATGAAAAAAAATTAATTAAAATACTATGAGCCAAAAGGAACCCTTTCTTCCTTAAATTGCTTTTATCAGGTAATTCGTGCAGCTCCAGAAAATGTAAGTAACATAGTCACTAATTTCTTGCTGGTATATAATAGTATGAACTCATGTCCTTCACCCTGTAAGGCCTTGTGAAGGAGCTCTTATTCTTGAACATTTGGGAGAGAGGGGGCCTAAATTTGGCTATTGTTAAGGAAGTAATGATGGATCCCTGGAATTAGCCACAAAGGAATCACGTGGAGTCACTTCATCTGTTGTAAGGTATCCACCAGAGGAGACCATTTGGATATGAGTTCAAGGCAATAGAAAGTCTTCACTAACTCGCAACTTCAATGAGTGTTTGGGACCTAAGTGTAGTCCTGAGCCCTCTTCAGGATAAATGTTTAAGTAACAAAACGACATCCTGGACTGACACACCTCAGGTAGCATGAAACAGAACTGCAGAAGACAAAAAGCAAGGTTAATAAATTTGGGGACATTTCCAGAACTATGGATTTAATGGATTAGAACTTTGTTTTCATTTTAGCAGGTGGTACTATCTACCTGCTGGGTTTTAAGACTTGAATGGTACTTCCATCGTGGTGTCAGTTGTGCTAAGGTCTGGAGCCTGATTGATATATTTCCCACTGTTGCTATGGGCACATCTCAAGTTGTGAACTCATCTGGGGGCAGAAGATTATATCATCTCCTTAGCACTAGTAGTTTAACATAATTTATTTTCTGTTTTACAGAGCAGTCACGCAAACAGGTTACCATAGTGAGATCAAGCAACAAAAAGATTAATGGCCCAGCCATGGTTGCAAGTAGAGTAGTTAATAAGAGGTATTGTGAAAACAAAGATTAGTATCAATTGTTCAATTCCTGTCATTTCCTTTTCCTCCCCTGAAGGTTATTTTTGACCGTAGCTAATTTTTTCTGACTCACTGAAATAAAAGCAACAAGTTTCTCCTAGTGCAGTGCAGAAAATTCCTTGTCTCAAAATGATTAAATCCAATCCTTTTTGATTCAGAAGAACCTCAGCTAAGGAATCTAACTGGGCTTCCAAATGTGATAAAGAATTTTTTAGAAATGTCCTTGTCGGTGTCTATTTGAACAATGAAGTTTTTATCCCCAATAATTAGGGATAAAGTTCCAACTACAGTGGAGTCTGCAATGCCTACCTTCACCAATAGGGAAATGAGAATAGGGATAGCTCACCATGAATAGGAAAGCTCAAAGTCTATTTGTAGGTGGGCTCTGCCCTCTTCTAGACAATAGATGAACACCTATGATATAATATGTACCAGGACACAAAGAGTGGTTTCTCTTCCCATGAAAACAAATCATAAAATGAACAATTGGTTAAACCATTATTCCAAGTAAGTCAGGTAAACTCTGGGGCCTAGAAATACTTTTGACTGTCATTCTTAAAATTAACCTACTGTGTATGACTACAGAATTCTGCATGGAGGAAGTATCTTAGGAGTATCTTGGTGATGTTAGACAGGCTTTCTTCTGTTGGAGGTCCTCCAGGATGAGTTTATATTGCTACCATTCACATTTGCTAAGGTTAGAAGTGAAATTTCATTGAGATTTCAAGTTCTGGTCTTTCTTAATTTTCATACCCAATATACGGGTTTATGGAGTTTGGGGCCATTCCCACAGTGTCTTAGTCACTGCTATATTGCTGTAAAGAGACACCCCAATGAAAACAACTCTTAAGAAAGCAAGCCTCATAGTTTTGAGGCTTATTTCACTATCAGCATGGTGGAAAACATGACAAGAATGTTGGAGAAATAGTGGAGGACTACAACCTGATCCACAGGCCAGGAGGAAGACACTGGACACAGTGTGGGTTTTTGAAATCTCAAAGCTCAGCCCCAGTGACACACTTTGTACAACAAGCCACACCTCCTAATCCTTTCAAATAGTGCCACTCCCTGATGACTAAGCATTTAAACATATGAGCCTATCGGGCTGCCTTAGTTAGGGTTTCTATTGCTGCAAGGAAATACCATGACCAAAGCATAAGTTGGAGGGGAAATGGTATATTTGGCTCATACTTCCACATTATAGTTCAAAGGAAATCAAAACAGGAACTCAAGCAGGGCAGCAACCTGGAGACAGACACTAATGCTGAAGCTATGAAAGAGTGCTGCTCCAAGGGCAATTCAACCTGGTTTCTTAAAGACTCGAGAACCTCTAGCCCAGGGGTAGTAGGCCTACCCACAATGGGTTGGGCCCAATCACATCAAGTACTAATTAAGAAGATGGCTTACTGGCTTGCATGCAGCTAGAGCTTATGGAAGTTAAGCAGTCATTTCTTTGTGAGTTCTATGTTCAGTTCATCGAGCAGCCCAGGCAAGAACAGAATCTTGCACAAATCATTAGCAAACTCCATCAGGAGCCTCTTCAATGCCCATCTTCCTCTTGAAGTAGATTGGTGCTGCCAGGAGCAGATGTGTCTCACTTTCATGAAAAGTCTTAAACTCTTAAAACACTTTAAATGTCATATTCAGTAGTCTTGAAAGATTTGAAGAATCCCTATATATTTGAGATAAATCTCTGTACATCTAGAAAATCTAACATGACTACAAGCATTACTATTATAGATGATATCTATTAACCTACATTTTTAATTATATATCACATTTTTAAATGAGCTGTACAAACACAATACCTTAATTAAGAACAGAAGTACACATATAATAAAATTGACCTAAAATTTGCATCAATAAATCAAAATCTATACCAATGCAAATCTCCATAAAATATCCCCCTTTAAATGTAAACAAACACTTATAGACAATATTTGGGAATTTGTGCATAGTTCTATAGACTACTTCCTGCTGATTGGGGGTTCTGTTAATCAGGTCTTTCATGCTGTATCCTGTGTGCTAGGTTCATCTCTGTCAGCAGTTGGGCAAAGTAATGGGTGGGTGTTTACTGCAAAGTTTCAGGGGGTCCTGGTCCATCAAACCACATTAGTCTAGAAGCAATCCACAGGTTCTCATCCTCTGTGGAAACAAAAGAATAACCTCTTTTTCAAATCAACATATCCTTAGACCCAAACTTTGAAAACAAGATACCTTTAAAGTATAGATGCCTTCATGGACATGAGCCATGGCAAATGCATAGTGACTGCCCAATGCAGTGACGGTTTTGTCCTTAACCTAATGAAGTGGCTAGGTTGATGCCAGAAGCTCAGTCCTTTGGGCTTAAGTCCCTTGTCTCTGAGACTGGGTCGATATTACCCTGCCAAGGTGACATCTGTGGCTCTTGTATACCTGCTTTCATATTGAATAAAATTTTTCCTGCCAGTGTACATCTGTTAAGACCAATATGACAGATTGGACCACATTAGTTATTATCAGGTGAATCCGGGATCAGAAAATACAATTGGAATTGGATACTCCTGGCCAGCCAATCCCTAAGTAGAGTGGATGGAAAATACAGCAGCCTCAGCTGCAGGGTCAGCAGTAGCTGGGTTCAGGGCCCTTACCTTTCATCATAGTCACATGTGCCTTCCATATTGTCCATGCAGAACTGGACAAGTTGAGCTACAAGCTCCTGCTGATGGAGCCAAATGTCCTGGGTGAGTGCCAGGTGACCTTGTCCACATCTACTGTAACATCATAGAACAATACCTGCTGTGCTTCCTACTGGGTAAGTGGAGTCTGATGATCCTAACTTGGCTACTGTCTTGGAGGGACTGTGTTTGGTTTTCATCTGGTAGCAGGTTAGTTACACTGAAATTTTACAGAATTAGATAGAGAGTTGACCCATGAGAAGTGCTTAACAAAGCAATGTTTGGACATTGTACATCCATCTCTCTAGGATCTCCCTTAGGAGAGCCACTACACACTGCGGGGTAGAGGAACAGTTCCAGGCCCAAAGTCTGTTTGTCAATTTCTTTTCCTGTCATGGCTATAGAGGAAACTAGCCGTGAGTAAGACTACCAACTGGCAGAAACAGAATAAAGTCTCTTGGACAGGTAGACTACTGTCCTCTTTCTGGGTCCCATTGCCGGAGCAAGGACTCCCTTTGCAGTTATTAATGTAGGAAAGAGAGCTCTTCTTCCTTCTTCCTCTTCTAGTATTTCTCGCTTCCTCTTCTGGGATCTCCTTTTTTATTTTTTACTAATTTGGTTTTTCTATAGAGCTATGACCTCCAATAGTTTGCACCTACTTATACTTGCAAACCAGTCCACCATCTAAGGTTTCTTTTCTTATATCTGGGGTCAACTGCATAATAAAAGCAATATATTCAAGCAACTATCTATAATCCTTTCAAAATGTCCCTGGAAAAAGTGCCAGAGTGTCCTTACCTTGGTCATTGTTAAGATCCCAGTTAAATAGGACAAGAGGGAACATTGGCTCTATCCGGGCTACACTATCTAAAGCCTGGCCATAGAGGTGGAAATTTTATTATTTTCTAAGAATAGGAGGCAGAGAATGAAAATGGCACACATTGAATACTTGGTCTCTGGTTGGTAGAGCCATTTAGGAAGAATTAGAAGGTGTGAGTTTGTTGAAAGATGTGTGTCATTGGGGGCTTAGGCTGGGTTTGGGGTTTCAAAAGTCCATGGCATTCACAGTTAGCTCTCTCTGACTCTCTTATCCTTGTGAATCAGCTGTGAGCTCTCAATGCTGTTCTGGTGCCGTGCCTACTCTCTGCTGTTCCGGTGCCATGCCTACTCTGTGCTGTTCCGGTGCCATGCCTACTCTCTGCTGCCACGCTCCCAGCCATGCTGCTCATGGGCTTTAACCTCTGCAGCCTTAGTCCCTAAATTAAATGCTTCCCTCTACAGTTCCCTTAGTCATGATGTTTTGCCATGGCAATAGAAAAGTAATGAAGACAAATGTCAAATGATACAGCAGCTCCTTTCCTGGACCTTTCTCTAGCTAACCACAGGTAAAAGCTTTCTTTAACTTTTATGGCACAACAGGCCACTTCTGGAACTGCTGTGTTAGTCTAAGTTGTTCCAAAATTCAGCTCAAGGCAAAACTTACTTTCTAGTATACAATCAGCAAGATCGATTGTAGTCTATCATTAAGGAAGAAGAAACAGAAGCACTATGGGGAAGTGTAGTAGCAAATGTAAGGTGGTGTGTAGTAAAGCTGCCTATGGGGTTAATGAAAATGATTAGTAAGTAAATTCAGACCTGAGTTCATCCCCAGGCTCATTCTGAAACAGCTAGATATAGGGGTAGCCTAGTAATAAACCCCAGCCTTGGAGAAGTAGAAACAGGAGTCTGTTCTACTTGACTAGTTCTAGGCCACTGAGAAATCCTATCTATCCTCCCTAAGAGAGGATGGATCATGCATTAATGGCAGCTAAGGATATCCTCTGACTTCCACACATGTACACTTTCTACAAATAAATAAATAAATAAATAAATAATCACATCTTTCTGGTGTTTCACTGAGATACAGCTTTATACATGTTATGTCATATTCTGGGGGTATACAAAACAAACAGGGAGAAGCAGCTGACCTATGGGCTTGCTCCTTCTCCTGACTGTGCTGATCTTGTACTCACACAATGCACACATTTTCAGATAAATTGTCAAGAGATCTCTTCAGAAGTGGCTAGGAAACTACGTTCCATCTTTATACTGTGGGCTTCAGTGTTAAGAAGTGATAGAAGTTAGAAACTAAGGTATCTCAGGTCATAGGGCCATATAACACACAACAGTGCCTTGGCATAAATGTGACCCACTATGTAGAAAGCAGATGAAACATTCAGGAGTGCATTGCTCTAAGGCAGTCAGGTACCCAGCATTGACACAGAACCTGGGCCACAACTCTCACAGTCTTTGGCACCCCACACAGATTGCCTTGATCTGCAGATTGCTGCACATTCAGCCTGTCCAATGGCCAAGAGTTCCATCTGTTTCTTTGTGTCTCTGCACCTGGCCCCTGACCCAGTTTACCAACTGGCACTGTGGGGACTCACCTGTGCTACTTTCTAACCTGGCCCACATCTTGATGCTTCAGAAAAAAGCTTCCTACATTCTCTTTTCTTTTCTTCAAAATTCTGTAAATACTTTTATCAAGTCACCAACATGAGTCAGCTTTATATCCCTCAAGTCCTCTAGGTTTCTCTCTGACAAATACTGTGCTTTCTATCCACATCCTTACATGTTCACTTATTTTTGTAAACAAATTCTCTTCTAACAACAGAATAGGGATACCTTATTTCTTTCTATTGTCTACATAGCCAAACAGAAATCTAATGGCATATCTACATTTTAGTATAATATATCAATATTAAGTGGTAAAACTCTGGTTTTGAGTCAGATCTCATTGAATAAAGCACTTGCCTTGCCAGCATGAGGATATTAAGGGGGGGAGCACTTACCATATGATTGTCAGGGAGCATCATTTCAAATAGAAAAGTGTGCATGTCACAGGAAAAATGATACCTGAGATTGGACTCCTTGTTCTGTCTCTGCTCTCTATGTCTTTGTCTTCCTCCCCATTCTTCTTACACACACACACACACACACACACACACACACACACACACACACACACACACACACACACAGCAGGTTGGGGTATATAAAGACATTCATTTTGACTAGTTACTATTTATTAAGGACTCTTGTTCTAGCCAGTTGACTCAATTATAGTTACGAAGAGACAGTGGGAAAAAAGTTGAGTAAGTTTTAATAAATAATATTACTTATTTTAAATTCAATCTTAAGAGATCAGTTGTTAAAACTCTGGGAAATTATGCTCTGGAAAATTACACATAAGTTGGTGAATGTCCTCTATGGCCCAGGAACCCTGTCTGATAGTTCACCTGATCTCTGTGATATAAGGATCACAAGAGCCCTGAAAACCAGTGTGCGAGAATTTCCAACTGAAAACAGCGAATCTGCAGCTGAGAACTTAGTTCCTAATCGGCGTGACAGCAGAAAATAGTCAAGAGTGTGATGGTACTGTCACTGAAACAAGTCTTGTTATCATTTATAAAGAGGTGACAAGAGTCCAGTTCAATGAGGGGCAGCAGCTGACCACCGAAGGTGGGTGGTAAACAGTGGTGGGTGAGAGACAGCTATACCATGCCAAGAGAGCTTGGGTATAGAGTTTATTTAGTGGATGTTGGGAATGGTATAATAGTAAAGGGTTATGAAAGTGAGGGAAGAAGGGGAGAGAGAGAAGGGAGGACAGAGAAAAAGAAAAGAGAGGAAAGAAGGTGGGAAGGGAAAAGGTAGAAAGAGAGGACTAGAGAGGAGGCAGTAGATCAGCTTGCCTTGGTGGAAGGAGGGGAAGTTGGGAATCGGCAAAGCTTATCTCTTAAAGGGACAGGCAACCCAGGTTAAAGACCAGGCCAACAGATTACAACATTTTCACCTTTCTCTTATAATAAGAAGTGGGAAGTTAGGCATGATAGGTTGAGGGAATTGGGGCAGTGAGTTCTCAAGACTGCTTCCCACATATGTGTGAGTGTCGAAGTCTTTTTTGGGGGGTCTGAGAAAGCTGGGTGCTGGTCACATCCTGGGGTAGCTGATCCCTTTACACTTGTCTCAATTTGTGGTGTGGAGCTGTCTGGTGTGTTTTGGACCTAGGAAGGTGTTGGCAGAGCAGAGGATGAAGTTAAGTTTAGGAAGAATCAAAGTTTTCAGGACCCAGGGAATTGAGAGGATTGTATTTGACCTGTTTAAGGTAAATCCTTCAATTCGACTCCCTGAAACCCACAAAAATTCTTTAACTTTGTGAAAACATAAATTTTAGGCACATATGTTGTATAAATAGCAGCATATTTATACCAGAACATGACTGTGACATGTTTTTGAACAATGAAAAATATAGAAATTTGGTAACATGCCTTTGTCCTCAAACCTTTATAACTTGCAGGTACACACCTTAATAACCTGTATTTGTATATCTTAAAACACCTTTTATTTAGAACATGTTAAGAAGTTATACTGAAATTTGTTTGGTGAGGTTGTCCTTTTAAACTGACAAAACCTTTCAACTTTCAAACTGCATCAGAGATCTTTGAGAAGGAAAAAATTTTACCTTAGTTATTGATTTAAAGAATGACAGACAACTTACTTGATTGGCTACCTAGAGCCACTCCTCAGGATCCTCCGTGGTCATCTAGGGGAGGGAATTTTAGAAATGTATTTATCTTTTACTGTTTAGTGCAGGGCCTGCCAGGTTTCAGAAGATCCTGTGAGTTAGGAAATCTGTCGGAAGACAAGCCTACCTTGACCTGAGAAGCTAGGCTGTTGATTCCAGGAATTCTGTCCACATCTGGAGATTTTCAGGAGTTTAGATAAAAGGCAGTTCTTCCCAGTGCTTAGTGTTTTCACTTGATGAAGCAAATTGTGAATGGATGTTGTTCTGTGCCGATCTGTCTTCTGTCTTCATTGGAGGAAATAGAGTTCTGCTGCTAGAAGACAACCTGTCTGTCTATTATGAAAAGTCTTTTAATAACTAAATATTTAAATGACATATTTCCCAGATCTCTGAGCAATTAAGGACTGTTTATCGAATATATCTGCCTGGAGAGCTGGGTACAAACTTGACTGTACTATTTTTTAACTTAACAGGTGAGATTTATACTTGTGAAAGACAAAGAAGAAAAAGACTGTTTGCAATAGAAGTTTAATGGTAGAACTGACAATCGTGGAGAACAGCTTAATATATTTTAAAGCAGGCTTGAATCACATAGACAGTATCTTTGTATGAGATTTAAAAGTATATACCAATTTAAAATATGATTATGAGACTTACTGCTTTTTTAGTCTGGAATGAGACACAATGAACAGACTATTTAAAATATTTAACAGTAAGTATATGAACATTTACACACAGTTGAATTAAGTTCTGCATAAAGTTAAATGAAAAGTGAGTAAGAGAAAGCTGGCTTTTTTTTTTAATCAGGAAAGTAGAGTTGTTGCAGGGGAGGAGATGCACTGCAGGTGAGTCTCTGAGTGTAATGTGTACCTCAGCGATGGTTTAAAGGTAGCTGGTCACAGGTCAGTAGCTGGGGGCAGCCAAGCCACTGCTCGAGTAAGATTGCATGTTAGCAGGCTGCCTGTACTGTTTGGCTAGGGGGGCTCATATGGAGAACCTGCTGCAGACACTCTGGCTAGGGCCCTCCCTTCGTTAAGCTCAAGGAAAATAGTGGCAGTCAAGGTTATCCATGTGGTGTAACTCTTTACATTTAGCCATCCACTGGTAGAAGTTAAAAATGTCAGCCTATTTCCCATGGGTGAGGGTTTGTTATCTATTTATTCACAAGATAACAGGGGCTGAGAAAGGACAGTCACTCAAGAGGCACTAGGCTGAAAGGAAACATTATCCATAAAAGAATTCAGAGATCTGAGGGACCCTGGGCCTGAAAAATGAATGCACTGTTCAGTGAATGCAGTGCTAGGCAGAGCCCAAGAATCCTGCTTGTGACAAACGTCAGAGGTGATCTTACCACCTGTCTCAGCAGGCTGATGGAAAGTTGGGAAGTAGGCTGGTAGAAGGTACGGGTTTAGGATTTTCACCTGCTGTGCAGCAGTGGCAGAAACGGGGCTCCATTAGTGGAAGAGGGACAGATTCCACAGCTGCAGTGGGAGGCAGCACAGGGGGTGCCAGCGGGACAGAGTGCCCAGTATGCCACCAAGCAAGGAGCTGGAGCAGAGCCTGTGACATGGAGTGGGGCCTGGGAGCATCAGGAAAGTTTAGCATGGGTGTGATTACATGCCCGGATCAAAAAGTAGATAGAAAAACAGAAAAAGTAGGCTGCATTTCAAACAACAAGCACTGGCAGAATATAAGCTGATAATAGGGAGCTATGTAGCTTGATATCTTGGTGGGGGTGGTTGTCACGGGCTTCAGGAGTAAAGCAAGAATATCCAGAGACCAAACTCCAGCGTCCCGAAAGTTTACCATGGACTGTGGCTCAAGCTGACTTTGGGTCATCACTCAAAGATCAGGGGCCATGGGAACGAGTGGTTACAAACTGAACCCCTACATTGTCACATGGAGTTGGAGGCCCAAGCAAAGGGCTTTAAGCCTGATGGGCAAGTGGTTGACCAATATTGGGCTGCTTTTATGTGGGGGAACCACTGCCGAGTAATTCCACACTCATGGAGGCATGGCCAGATGTGTGGGAAGAACCTACCATTTGATGCTGGATATACAATTTCAGTGACTTTAAGTTGGAAAAATTACCATATAGAAGAGTTAAAAGATTACATAGTACCTAGTAGTCCCCAGCTGCAAGGGATATCCCGCAAAGTTCATAACACCAATGTTATCACTCATAATACCGATGACCCAGGGTTGGTCCCATGAGGGGCAGTAGCAGGTCACACTTAGGCCTCAGCAGGTCTTCTGGTGGGTGGCCTGAGGCCTTGATGGAAGAGAGACAGATATGCCATGCAGAGAGAGCTGGGGTATAAAGTTTATTTAGTGTGTTATAGAAGGGTAAGGAAAGGGGAAAAGGGAAAAGGGAGAAAAAAGGAGAAGAGAGAGAGGCAGAAGCTGCAATTCCAGGAGAAGGGCAATGAGAGGGGTGGAAAGAAGGTGGGAAGAGGAGAAGGTAGAGAGACAGTAGTTACCACTTCAGAAGAAGGCCAGAAAGAGAGAGTGGGCTGGAACAAAGGTGGGAGATTGCCTCAGTAGAAGCAGGGAAGGTTGGGAGTGGGTGGATCTTGCTCTTAAAGTGACAGGGCATCCAGGTGACAGACCAGGCCAATAGATTACAGCAAGTCTTTCCTGACCTACTGCTTAAGATGTACTTCAGAGGAAGTTGCCATTGGAAGACTCTTACTTAGGGGCTGGGAAAGTGGCTCCATGTGTAGAAATTAGTGGTTTCTGATGGAATTTCTGCCCTACCAGCCTTGTCAATCAATGAGCTCCAAACTGAGGCAAAAACATCTCTCAAAACCTAAGGGGAACATGATCACCTCATTAGATGCTAAAAAAGCTTTCAACAAAATACAATATCCCTTCATGATAAAGGTCTTGGAGAGAGCAGGAATACAAAAAAGTACCTAAACATAATAAAGTCAATATATACCAAGCCAACAGCCAACATCAAACTAAATGGAGAGAAAATCACAGTGATTCCACTGAAATCAGGAACAAGACAAGGTTGTTCACCCTCTCCATATCTATTCAATATAGTTCTTGAGGTCCTAGCTAGAGCAATAAGACACCAAAAAGTGATCAAGGGGATACAAATCAGAAAAAAAAAGAAGTCAAACTCTCACTGTTTGATGATGATATGATAGTTTACATAAACAATACCAAAAATTCTACCAAGGAAATTCTACAACTCATAAACACTGTCAGTAATATGGCAGGATACAAGATTAACTCAAAAAAAATCAGTAGCCCTCCTGTACACAGATGGGCTGGGAAAAAAATCAGAGAAACCACACATTTCACAATAGCCACAAATAGCATAAAATATCTTGGAGTAACTCTAACCAAAAAAGTGGAAGACTTGCATGACAAGAACTTTAAATCTTTGAAGAAAGAAATTGAAGAAGACACCAGAAAGTGGAAAGAACTCCCATGCTCTTGGGTAGGCAGAGTTAACATAGTAAAAATGGCAATCATACCAAAAGCAATCTACAGATTGAATGCATTGCCCATCAAAACCCCAGGAAAATTCTTCACAGACCTTGAAAGAACAGTACTCAATTTCATGTGGAAAAGCAAAAACCTGAGAGTGGGCAACTCTCAGTAAGCCCACCCTTAGGACTGGGAATGCCTGGGCAAGAAAGGAGCCCAACCAGCTTCGGTAGAGTCATCCGGACCCCGGTAAGTGGGTCCCAGCCTGTCCCCGAGGCTTTCTGGCCACTTAGGACCCCCCTCTACCAGCTTTGCTGCTTATCCCAACCCTGCTCGCCCCCAGGCATCCCTTTTCATCGGCGTGGTCCTTACTGCACCCGAACCCAGCCTATCCGGGCTGAGGCCTTGAGGGAAGGGTGAGCCCACTGCTAGAGGGCCCCCCCTTGTCCCCTTGTCCCATGTAGCTGA
The DNA here is from genome assembly GCA_004026605.1 of Ondatra zibethicus. Taxonomy (NCBI): domain Eukaryota; kingdom Metazoa; phylum Chordata; class Mammalia; order Rodentia; family Cricetidae; genus Ondatra; species Ondatra zibethicus. The sequence continues at coordinate 22,826 of PVIU01025661.1, forward strand.
GCGGAGCAGAGCGGGCAACTATCAGTAAGCCCGCCCTTGGGACTGGGAATACTTGGGCAACCAAGGAGTCCTACCCAGCATTGGCAGATTCATCCAGACCCGGCAAGTAGTCCTACCCAGTGTTGGCAGATTCATTTGGATCCTGTTACATCCGGACACCACAAGGGGCCCTGATCCAGAGCTGGCAGAGACATCTGGACATAATGCAAAGTCCTGGGGCAGCAAGGGCTCCTGATCCAGTGCAGGCAGATACACCTGGACAGAGGGACTAAGCCACCAAAACTCTCCCTAACACGTTGAAGGAAGAGATGGGCAGGCACCAATCAAAGAATTCATCCAACAACCTGAAAAGCAACACGATAACACCAGAATCCAGCGATTATAGAACAGGAAAACCCGAGCAACCTATCCCAGAAGAAGTAGAAGAAATTGACTTTAAACGTAGCTTTATGAAAGTTATAATAGAAAACGCTATCCTGAGTGAGGTAACCCAAACCCAGAAAGATGATTATGGTATGTACTCACTCATTAGTGGACCATAGCTATAAAATAAAGGTCACTAAGCACTTAGCTCGCAAGCCCAGAGAAGCCGAATAACTAGGTGAACCCAAAGAAAGCATACACAGAACCTCCTGGAAGTTGGAAGCAAACAGGATCATCAAGCAAAAGTTGGAAGCCAGGGGCAGGGATAGAGGTGGGAGGTAGGGGAGCAGGGGAAGGGGAGAGGGGGAAGGAGAA
>PVIU01025662.1:0-16306 GCA_004026605.1 Ondatra zibethicus
TTCCCAAGGAAGGCCTTACCCTGTCTAAGGAGCAGATGGGGATGGGGTGGGGGAATGGTAGAGCAGGAAGAGAAGAGGGAAGGAAAACTGAGATTGGTATGTAAAACATAAAAATATAAAATTAAAAAAACTACAAAAGCAACCATCAAATATCTATGGTTATCTGGCAAATAAACATGAATACAATGTGAATTTAATCAGGAAAGTGATGAATGGATGAAAAAATGTGAATATCAGCAAAGAAATAAAAACCATAGTAAAGAACCGAGATGAAATTTTGGAGCCAATAAATACTATCCATGAACTGAAAGTTCTCAAGAGGAATTCAGCAGGAAGCTTAAGCAGGCAGAAGAGATAATCTACAAACTTGAAGACAGGTCATTGGAAATCATGATGTCAGAGAGGCGAAAAGAAAAGAAAGGAAATAGATATATGCACTATCAATGTCTAACAGAGAAAGAAGGGAAACTAATCACTTGCTTAATAAAATAATGAGTGAAAAGTTTCTAAATCCTAGGAAAAAAATTGACATGTGAATTCAATAATCCAAAACTCCAACTACATAAATCAAATGAAAGCAACAGGAAACTTTTGTCTAAACTCAAAGACAAAGACAGAAACTGGAAAACCACAAAAGAAAAATGACTAGTCATACATATACCATAGCGCTTCCATAAAATTATGAGTGGACTTCTCAGCAGGAACCATGTTGGCCAGGAAATAGAGGACATATTCAAGTGGCTGAAGGAAAAATTTGGCAATTAAGAAATTTGCCTATCAAAACAGTCTTTGGGGCCAGGTGGCTGTGGCTCAGGACTTTAATCCCAGCACTGCTCGGAAGGCAGAGGCAGGCTGATCTCTGTGCATTCAAGGTCAACCTCATCTACAGAGTGAGTTCCAGGACAGTCAGAGCACATAGAGACACCCTGTCTCAAACAAACAAGCACCAGTCTTTGGAAAGATGAATGAGAGAATGGATTTTCCCAGACAAATCTACAACAGTTTATTTCTACTCACAAGAAATAAAAGGACCATAGGCAGTAACACCAAGCCACATAAAAATGAAATTTTCTGTAGTGCAGACTTTGTAAAAAGTCTCCAGTAAAGGACATGGACAGATACAGTTATCTGTGTTATTGTGACTTTGGAACTGTAATTTAAATAACAGAGAATATATCTGTTTAATGACTGTGCAACAGGTAATATAAAAAAACAAAGGGAAGAGAGCTATGAGGGAGTAGCACTTTTATATGAAAATGAAGTTAAGTTTTCATTGAAATGATACACTGTTAATTTCAATATTAATTAGCAAGGACACATCTGAAAGAAGGAACACTAAAGACTGTGAAGAAAATGCAGAGAACAGTAAGAAAAAGTAAACAATATCTTTTTATATTCTTAATAAAGTAGACTAAACTATTCATCAAAGCACATAGATTGGCTAGACAGATTTTAAAAATGGAGTCTATATAAGAAAATTCAATCAGGAAAACAAAGGCTAAAAGTGGAAGGATGGTGATGATACAGAATATGTTTGTACTAACTTCAGACAAACATTAAATTATGAGCAATGAAATAAATAAGGGCATTATATATGATAATAGAATTAAATCACAATTAACAAACATTAAATATGTTCTATTCTTAAAAGCTCTTATTGTGGTACAATTTTTTCATTACATAACAGCACTGTACACTTCGGCAGCAAACTTTCAATTCATGAATAAAGGTATAAAAATCAGAAAAGTAAAGGAATTGGAGCATGGTATAAAACACTAAACACGACAGGCATGTATGTCACATGAACCTCAACAGTAGCACAATATACGTTTTCAGCATACACTAGGAATAAAGTCTACAAATTCAAGAAGATTGAAATCATACAAAGTATCTTTTCTGATCATACTATAATGAAACTGGAAACAGACAGAAACTGAAAATGTCATCAACATACTGAAATTAACACACTGTCAAAACAACAACAAAAAACAAAGAAATCTCATAGTTAATTAAAGAATGCCTTACAAGAATTAAAACAATCAAAATATACCAAAAGTTATGGGATGGAGCAAAACCATTTTTAACTTGTAAATGCTTATGCCAAAAAAGAAAAATCACTAATCAACAACTTAACTTTATATCTAAAGAAACTAGAAAAAATTAAACCCCATAGAAAAAAATAATAAATTATATCATAGATTAACTGGATTATAGAAAAAAAAACTAATAGAAGACAAAGGAAAACAACAAAACTGTCAAACAGAACAAAGATTCAAGTAACTAAAAGAAGAAATTAAGAAAATGTTAATTCCATCATGTAAGAATTAAGTACCACTATCACAAATTTTGAACCTAATTTGAAGCAAGCTTTAATTAAGTACTTTCCAGGATCATGGACCCTGGCCAGGTCCATTCCAGGGTTCCCAGAAAATGGCAATGAGACACATTTTGCCAAGGCTTATAAAGGCAAACCCACAAGGATAAGTATTTCCCACCAGGTCCAATCAGGGGCAAGCATGTGTCCTGATGTACTTCATGCCTCCATATCTCCTGCCTACATCCAATCAGGGGCAAGCATATATCCTGATGTACTTCTTGCCTATGTATCTCTCACACACATGTGATCAAGAACTTCCTGTGCAGTAGGGTCAAACAAATTTGCTTAGGGCAGCAAAAACATGTGGCTTGTTATCTTACATAAATAAACTCCAACATTTCAGAAAGTATCTGACCTTGGGCCAGAGGCTTATACAGATAACATTTTGTTTTATGGCTTGCTCAGGCATAGTAATTAAAACTTAAACATAATTTTTGCTCTCACAAAACATTGCAACCAACAACATAGAGAAAGGGTTTTTTCAACCCTACTGTTAAGAGTTATGCTCCAAAAGAGTAGATAGGCTTTGAAGAATTGACAAATTAGTAGAAATACAATCAAAACTGAAAAAGAAATAGAGGGGCTGGACAGATGGTTAGTGGTTTAAATGAAACATGTCCTCTGCAGGCTAAGATATTTATTTGAACACTTGATTTCCAGTTGGTGGCCCTGTTTGGGGAGGTCGTGGACTGTTTGGAACTTGGAGATTTGCTGGAGGAAGGACAGCACTGGGGACAGGCTTTGAGAATTTATAGTCTCACACCAATCAGTTCACTATATTTATTGCTTGCAGTTGAAGGTGTAATGTCTTAGCTTTATGCTCTGGCTAGCTGAGGCCATGCCTTCCCCAACATTATAAACTCTCCCTCTGGTACCACTAATCCAATAAGCTCTTTTTTCCATAAGTTGCTTTTCGTCCTGGTATTTTGTAACAGTCACAAAAACTAACTGATCTAGAAGTTGTTGGTACCATAAAGTTGGGTATTGATGTAAATAATTTAATTGTGTTGTTTTTGGGGGAGATTTTGGAACTTCAGACTAGAAAAGCAGTTAAACACTGTAAACAAAGTGTAAAGGGCTGTTAAGAAAAAACTTGAATGTGGAAGTGGTAAACTTGGGATGGTGAAGACCTCAGAGTTGTGGAATAGCCAACTGAAGAAAGCTGCATGCACAGTGGAGATAGATTATGCATAGTACAGGCATCATAACTACAGAAGTGGGATTAGCCAAGGCTATTGGAGCTCAAATAATGTTACTGATATCCCCAAATGCCGCAAATTAGTCTGCAGGCTGCATGAGGCCTGATTCAAGAGGCTTCATAGGGGAACGAGGTCTCCATTAGCAACAGGACTTAAACCATTTATGTGAAATTTTGGCAAAGAATCTGGCTGACTTCTGCCCAGGATCTAAAAACTTTCCTGATGCCAGGCAACATGTGGTAATGCCAGAGTCACTGGGAGAAGAAGGCCTGATGTAAGGGGTCAAGAGACAGTGAGAGGCTGCTATATGAAACTGAAAAAGTGAAAAGGCCTCAGGTGAAATTGGGATTCTAAGACACGGGGGATGACAGAGCCATGAGGCATCCGCTAAGGAGAGCCTCATATAAGGAATGGAAGCAGCCCAAAAGAGAGATGTGTGCTGCAGGCTGCAAGACCTTTGACCCCAGATATGGGGCCATTGGGATCTGGTGTTTTCCATGTCCGGTTTCTGTCTTACTTTGGTCCAGTATTTCCTCTTTATGTCTCATTTCTCCCCTTTAGAATTAAAATGTATATCCTGTGTCAACACATGTTGGAAATGTGTAAATGGTTTTAGAGATAGTCAGAGTTAGGTTACTTTTAATCTCAGTCGGACTTTGGATATGTAAACAGTGTTGAGACTATAGGGACTTTAATAGAAATTTGACTAAATGTTTTTTTGCACTATAATATGGCCATGAGCCTATGGGGACCAGGTACTGGAATGTGGCAGTTTGAATTGAAAATGTTGCATATAGGCTCAAGCATCTGGCACTTATAAACACTTTAGAAAGTACTCACTATCTTTAGCCATCAGGGAAATGCACATTAAAACCACTTTGAGATTTCACCTTAGACCCATTAGAATAGCAAAGATCAATAAAACAAAAGACAACCCCTGTTGGCAAGGATGTGGGGTAAAAGGAATACTCATTCTTTGCTGGTGGGAGTACAGTCACTACAGAAAACAGTGTGGAAGTTCCTCAAAAAGCTAAAAATAGATTTACCACAAGATCCAGTTATGTTACTCTTGTGTATATATGCCCAAAGGATTCAGCATTTTACTACCTAGATATTTGCTCATCCATATTCATTGCTGCTCTATTTCACAGAAAGTGGCAACAACCTAGATGTCCATCAACTGATGAATGGATAATGAAAAAGTGGTCCATTTACAGAATGAAATATTATTTAACTGTTAAGAAAAAGGAAGTTGTGAAATTTTCAAGTCAATGGATGAAGCTAGAAATAATCATCCTGAGTGAGGTAGTGAGGTGACCCAGACCCTAAAGCTAAACAGTGTATGTTTTCTTTTATGTGTGGGTGTTAGCATTTAAGCTTTAGGTAGGTGTGTTTTATTTAGGATAACCATGTTTGGTAGCAAACAAATGAGCAGGAGGGAGGGGAAGGGAAAATAGAATATATATATGAGTTACCATATAATGAGGAGATAATATCCCCATTATATATCCATCATATGCTACCAAGTATAACTTCCATTACCAGAAATGGGTTATATATTTTTGATTCGTTGGCCAAAGAGGCCCCATAGACCCCCACCAAACATTATAGGCAATTGCCAATGCTATTGGTTACCCTCTACAACTTGGTGGTAAGACCTTATTTTGATAGTACCACACACATACTTATGCCATAGGCATGAAGAAATCTAGCTAGTACTCAGCTGGAAGCTTTATCTCTACTAGCTACTGTTTATAGTTACAGTATTAGAGGAGAAAGGTCATTATCAGTCTCACCCAACTATGAACCCTGCAGTCTACAAAAATGGTCTGTCTGCAAGGTACGTCCACTGGTACAACAGTGGTATGAATTTTGAGGGAGTAACCAACCACTCCTGATTAGATTTAAGCCCTACTTCATGAGATGGAATCCGTATCTGCCACCACTGAAGCAGCCAAGAACCTGAGCCTAGATAGGTCATGGACCTTGGGGGAAAAGTTACCACTACTATTCTACTAAATGAATGTAGCAATAAAACAACTCCTAATGACATATGCATATACCATAGATCATCAGTACATTGCTTAGCCCTCATCAGAGAAGCTTCTTCTTGCAGTATATGATAATGAATATTATCCAGAGACCCACAACTGCATAATGTACAGGGAGTAAGAGACTTTGGGGTACTCAGCCCTAATGGGATGTCTGCATCACGCTCCTTCCTCCCAGCCAGGCTCAGAGTTAAATGTGGAAGAGAACACAGAAAGATTGTGACAACAGAGGTGGTGCATGGCTTCAAAGAAAACAGCATTTCCAGATACAACTGGAAATCACAGAGGCCGTGACACCATGCCCAAGACCTGCACAAGGTAGACTCAGGCCAAGTCCCAGGATGGAGGAGGGCCAGTGAACACCAAATTCCACCCCAGTCAAGAAGCTTTTCTCAACTGATAGCTTCTGGGGGAGAGAAAATACATTTTCTTCAGTGGAGTGTCTCTGCATATATCCACCACTCTCCAGGGCAGGTGCGATGCTCTGCAGTAGTTGACCAATACAAATCCTATTCCATGTTTTTGCTTGTTTATCTGTTTGATGTGTGTATTGTATGTAAGAGAGAGAAAACACAAAGTTAGATGGGTAGGGAGGTAGAGGAAGAACTGGGAGAAGTTAGAGGAGGGCAAAGAATACAATCAAAATATACTGTATGAAATTATCACAGAGACTAAAGCAGCAGGCACAGGGCCTGCATGGGTCTACATTGGGTCCTTTGTGGATTTGTTATGGCTTCCAGTTTAGTGTTTTTATGGGATTCGTGAGTGCAAAAAAGTGGATCTATGTTTCTTGGGCCTTCTCTTGAGTTCTGGTTTGCCATGTCCAACTTTGATATGATGGTTTTTGTTTTATCATACTATAGTTTATTTTGATATGTTTTGTTGTTACCTCTTAGAAATCTGTTTTTTTCTAGTGAGAGACACAAAGAGAGTAGAACCAGATGGGAGGGGAGGTGGGGAGGAACTGGGAGGAGTAGAGGGAGGGGAAGCTGTAATCAGGATATATTGGATGAGAGAAGAATCTATTTTCAATAAAAAGGGAAAAAGTCACAATTTACCTAACGTGATATTCTTAATTCAATATGAGTGATACTAAATATACAAAAATAAATATACAAAAATAACAAAAATTGTTGCGAGATGAACTTTTTGTTTTAAAAACTTCAGGATAATCAAAATTTTTCATTATGGTATAAACACATTGCTGTTCCTATTTGCTAATTTTCACTGGCTGTTATATCACTAAACACAGTTCATAAGAATAATTATTTAATAATATTTTATTTCTGTTGATTTATACCTTAGTTATCAAGCAATAGACAGAAAAAAGAGTTGCTGATAAAATACACCCATCTAAGATATAAAGCAAAGCATTACTTTCCATATTTCATTTCCATATTTTTTGTTTTGTTTTTAGGTTATGCCAGACATATCAAAATGATTTGGGAAATGTTATCCACACCATTGCCAAAGGGAATAAAAATTAGTTTAATTTCTTAGAAAATCTGGTCACAAAAGGATGTTTTTAAGTATTTTGTTTATAGCTTAAAGTAATTATGTAGTTAATATTACCATATATGGGGTAAGCACAAATTTTACAATATAATGATATACCCATTATAATTTCAAGGATGTATCGAGCATACAATTTGTAGTAGACAATTCCACACAGATATTGAAGTCATTTGCTGTACTCAGTTCAATATATTGACTGCAAATAGCCAGTGCATCATTTTGCTCTGTAAAGATCAACAAAGGTGGACATTGGCTGTGTAATAGAAGTAAAATAAACTAATGCAACTATGATTTTGTGTATAAAAATTACTTGTTGGAGCTAAAGGTCTTAGGTGTCTTATGTTCTTTATCTTCACAGAAATGTATATCTATAATTTGAATTACTGGGGCATACAGTGAGGATTTTATAAGAGCCCTGACATAGATCAGTTGCCCCTTATATATGCTCTCTTATCATTACAGAAGTGTATATATGACAATTGCTTACTTACAGAAGTGTATATATGAAAATTGCTGTACAACTAGAATCAAGGACACAAGCACATGGTACCAACAGTAACCTCATACTACAGCAGCAACCTCATGCTACAATAGTAACCTCATGCTATAGGTAGAATAGAACAAGAAAATCAAATCAAATTTTTGGAACTAGTATTTCCATGTCTCAGTCGGTTATTTTTCTTTCTTTCCTTACCAATGTCTTCCAACAATTATAGAAAAGCTTGACTTCACTATTTCTGAGTCCAGTGAACAGACAAGATTGATTTAAGAATATCAGAAAAGTAGGGGGGGTTGCACAAAAGGATGAGTGAGGTCAGGATTCCACTTTTCAAGTTCAAGGCATGAAGAACTGGCTTAAGAGCTACTTACATAAGAAAGGCTATCCACCTGCAGGCTTTTATATTGTTATATGGCTTTCTGTTGTTTTGTATTTATGTTCTTAATTAAATGTGTTAGAAAACTTGTATTTCTATTCATATTAAAATTAGTTCTTCAAAAATTAACTTACATTTCCAAGAATATTTTACTTTTAAGTTATAATGGTAGTTTGTATTAAAACATTCTCATGAAAAACTCTATTAATACCGTATACTAATGTTCTTTATGTATACTTCATGTCCTCTTGCTGCATTAGAGACATCCAAAAATTATATTCTGAATTTGAAGCATTTTTCTAATGTTACAAAGAAAGAAATAAGGCAGTTCCAAGTAGTATTAAAATATTATTATGATAATAAAGGGACTGAATATCTTTTGATTCTTATTAGCCTATTATGAAACAATACATATTATATTTGTATATTCACCTATTACAAATTCTAATATCATTATATTGTTGTAAATTAGCAAGAAAGTATAAAATTAAGTGAAAACTATTGTAAGCAAATCTTCATAAATACAACACATTAGAGGCTATGTAGATCAAATCCCATGGACCATGACTCTTGTGCATTTAACCTTGCTGTACTATATACCAGGGGTACCCTTCTTCAGGTTGATTTCACTCCATTGGCCAATCAAAAGATGTAACTATGGAAGCAATATCTTAATTAATTTTCTTGGCCAAAATTATTAATGTTCTCAGCTCAGTTCTATCTCATCCTGTTTCTTAAAAGGCACTCTAAATTATATCATCATTGAGCTGTACACCTGAGACATCTGTCTTATCTAAATGTGAAATCTATGAATCACAGCTTATTATTGGTGGATCCATCTGGACCCCCAGAAACATGCACACTCCTTTCTAAAAGTGATCACAAATATTCACTTTAGTAAAGTGACACACTTCCATAATAGTTCACTTTTCCTGTTTCTAGAATCTCAGTTCTTCCTTTTGCTTACACATTTCACACTGGCACTGGAGAGATGGTTCCAAGGATAAAGGATAAAGGCACTTGCTGAGTTGGATTCCTGGAATCCTCATGGTAGAAAGAGATAACAAACTTATGTAAGTCATACTCTGTTCTTCACACATCATGTCATGTGCATACACACAAACACACACACACACACACACACAGAGGGGGAGAGAGGGAGGGGGGGTTGCTTTTTTAAAAAATGTAGGATTTTCCTGAGAGAATAGATGAAACCAAACAGGAGTTCAGGGTTTCCATGTTTTTTTTTCTGTTTTTTTCCTCTTTAGCCCACATTTCTTTAACCCCATCTTTGATTATTGAATTATTGTCCTTCAATGAGAGTATTCAACTGTAAACAAGAATTCTATCTATGGCAATCAATTTATTTATGAATAATATAAGCACAAGTTTGCGCCCATTTAAGTTACAGATTTTGATCAGTCTTGTGAGTTGTATTAGTCATAACCCTCACCCTTACCAGAATTCTTGATCAAGAGCTTTTCAGCATTATTTCTCTCTTCCATTGCTGTAGGAGCACATTTCACTCCTACAGCCAATAGCCTTTAAGATACCACCCACTTGGGCGTGGCCTCTTATACTATTTATGCCAATGTAAAACATGCTTCTGTCCTCTTTTCCTGCTGCGGGATTCAGTTGCTGTTCCCCATTCCAGCAGAGGATTGTGGTCTGTGAGTCTACCCCTAGATAAATAACCCTCTATTAGTCTCAGTTCTGAGCTAGTGTGGGACTTCCTTTAATGTCCACCTTCATTCCATATAAAACTTTATAAAATAAAGACAAAGGACCAGACTGTCTCTTCACGAAGCAAGTCTAACATTTGCTGGGTTTAGTATTTTAAGTGTCAAAAACCTTTTTACAAATTCTCAGTACAGTCTTTTGGCCAAGCTGGTGTGTGTAGGCTTGCATTACTTCATTTTTTTGTTTGTAGGTTAGGTGTAAATTGCTTTAGGGACAAAACCAGGCTCTCTCAGAATGGGAAAAAATTGGTAGTTCTCGGTATGTACATGGCTTTTCCTGCTTCAATTTTGGAATTTCACTTTTGGAGCTGCTCTTAACATTTATAAATGCAAAGAGTAATATAAATATGATTCCTATTGATTTCATTTTCAATTTCATATTTGTCTTGAAGTAATAGATGTCCTCATCAGAATACCTATACTTTTTGTCTTTCAGGTGCTAGATCATTTGAAATGACTTCTTTTTCTTTTTTAAAATTGATTTTATTGAGCTATACATTTTTCTCTGCTCCCCTCTCTGCCTCTCTCCTCCCCTTCAACCCTCTCCCAATGTCCCCATGCTCCCAATTTACTCAGGAGATCTTGTCTTTTACTACTTCCCATGTAGATTAGATTTCTCTCTTAGGATCCTCGTTATTGTCTAGGTTCTCTGGGATTGTGAATTGTAGGCTGGTTTTCCTTGCTTTATGTTTAAAAAACACTTATGAGTTAGTACATGTGATAATTGTCTTTCTGGGTCTGGGTTACCTCACTCAAAATGATGCTTTCTAGCTCCATCCATTTGCCTGCAAATTTCAAGATGTCATTATTTTTTTTCTGCTGTGTAGTACTCCATCGTGTAAATGTACCACATTTTCCTTATCCATTCTTCGGCCAAAGAACATTTAGGTTGTTTCCAGGTTCTGGCTATGACAAGCAATGCTGCTATGACCATAGTTGAGTACATGTCCTTGTGGCACGATTGAGCATTCTTTGGATATGTACCCAAGAGTGGTATTACTGGTTCTTGAGGAAGGTTGTTTCCTAATTTTCTGAGAAATAGCTACACTGACATCCCAAGGGGCTGTAATAACTTGCACTCCCACCAGCAATGCAGGAGTGTTCCCTTAACCCCACAACCTCTCCAGCATAAATTGTCATCAGTGTTTTTGATCTTGGCCATTCTTACAGGTGTAAGATGGAATCTCAGAGTTGTTTTGATTTGCATTTCTCTGATGACTAAGGATGTTGAACATTTCCTTAAGTGTCTTTCAGCCATTTTACATTCCTCTGTTGAGAGTTCTCTGTTTAGGCCTGTACTCCATGTTTTATTGGATTATTTGTTCTTTTGATGACCAATTTCTTGAGTTCTTTGTATATTTTGGAGATCAGACCTCTGTCTTATGTGGGGTTGGCGAAGATTTTTTTTCCCATTCTGTTGGCCGTCGTTTTGTCTTATTGACCATGTCCTTTGCTTTACAGAAGCTTTTCAGTTTCAGGAGGTCCCATTTATTAATTGTTTCTCTTAGTGTCTGTGCTGCTGGGGTTCTATTTAGGAAGTGGTTCCCTATGCCAATGCGTTCAAGTGTACTTCCCACTTTCTCTTCTGTGAGGTTCAGTGTGGCTGGCTCTATGTTGAGGTCTTTGATCCATTTGGATTTGAGTTTTGTGCATGGTGATAGATATGGATCTATTTTCATTCTTCTATATGTTGATATCAAGTTATGCCAACACCATTTGTTAAATATGCTTTCTTTTCTCTATTTGATATTTTTTTCTTTTTTGTCAAAAATCAGGTGTTGGAAGATGTGTGCTAAAAGTGTTTAGCAGCTGTAAGAGTTTCCTGGTGGTGTTTTGGGGGTCACTTACATATATTATCATCTTATCTGCAAATAACAATACTTTGACTTCTTTTCCAATTTGTATCCCCTTGATCTCCTTCAGTTGTCTTATTGCTCTAGCTGAGGCGTCAAGTACTGTATTTAATAGATATGGAGATTGTAGACAACCTTGTCTTAATCCTGATTTTAGTGGAATTTCTTTGAGTTTCTATCCATTTAAGTTAATGTTGGCTATGGGCTTTCTGTAAACTGCCTTTATTATGTTTAGGTATATCCTTTGTATTGAAAGAATTAAAAAAATAAAAGAAATAAAGTCAAAGTTAAGTACCCTCCTAGTTAGTCAAGGACCAAAAGATAAAGGGGAGTAACAGATGGGCACCATGACCCATGACTCACCAGCTAGCCCACCTGGGATAGCCAAAATAGGAGTGATAAAGAAGGGCAGTAAGACCCTGCCAAACACAGTGTCCTCGTCATGTCTGTTTTTGTGGAATCCAAAGTGAAACAAATCACTGTGCCCCAAAATAACCCTATGCTCTATATGAATTAACCAATGAAATACATGTTGCTGGGTACCCTAAAGCTGCCTGCCCCAAAATCCTATATAAACTGCTTTGTTCCCTGAGCCCAGCATGCTCAGCAACCCGATTGCTGCAGCATCAGCAGGCCTGTGTAACCAACTAATAAATGCCTCTTGCCAAATGAGGACCAAACATTCAAAGATATGCACCTTTTGGGTCCGTTCTCATTCAAACCATCACACTCTATCAATAAGGGGTTCAGGATTAAATATAACTAGCTCTCTGCTTCAGTTAGAATATTCTGGACTGAGGTCTGTGGTGGCTGGAATGAAAATGGCACCCATAGGCCCATAGGGAATGGCACTGTTAGGAGGTGTGGCATTGTTGAAGTTAGTGTGGCCTTGTTGGAGGAACTATGTCATTAGGGGTGGGTTTTGAGGTCTCAGAAGCTCAAGCTAGGCCCAGTGGCTCACTCTTCCTGCTACCTGTGGATACAGATGCGGAACTCTCATCTACTTCTCCAGCACCATGTCTGCCTGCATGCCGCCATGCTTCCTGCCATGATGACAATGGAATAAACCTATGAACTCTAAGCCATCCCCCTGAATGAAAAAAAAGAAATAAAAAGGAAAGAAAAGGACTACTCCTAGATATTGTGGAGGAGAAAGTTTATTATAGATAAAAGGGAGACTGTAGGTAGATGCAGAACATTTGGGAGAGTCCAGAGTGGACATGACTGGACTGAGCTGGCCCATATGGGGAGAGAGGGAGGGGAAGAGGAAAGGGAAAGAGGGGAGTCAGGTGCAACTGCCAGTGGGCCAATGACACTAAATGGGGCAGGCAACCAAAATGTGTGGATTATATAGGGAAGCTCCTCTGTGGAAAGGTCAGCCCAGCCCCTGAACTGGAGCGTTCATGGTAGGGGGTGGGGTATGCCAGCCATATCCTGTTAACAGGTAGAGAGTGAGGGATGCTGGAAGGACCGGGTGGCCAAGTCTGTATGTTAAGTAGGCAGCTCAGCCGTTTATTCTGGATTTGAAACTACACACACACACACACACACACACACACACACACACACACACACACACACATATAGTTATGGTCCTAGAAGTTGCAAGAGGGGAGTCCCACAACCAGGGAACGGGGAGGTGATCCCACCATCAGGAATAGGCAGGTGGAGAAACATGCTGTTGATTGACAGTACTTATCTGGAGTCTATTTGACCTGTGAGAGGTGGATCCAAGTTGATTCCCTAAACTTTGCAAGATTTTTTTAAAATTTATAAAAAGAGGCAAAAGTTTTGGATATGTTAGCATTATCACTGTTTTGTAATCTGTACTGAAATCCACATTGTAAAGAAAGGCAGCAGACTCATGCCTTGAGTTATAGTAAAAGCTGGGGAACCCCAAAAATGATTTTGATTAAAAGCATTAACATTCTTTCTTCTATCCAGAAGACTGAATTATATAGATTAGACAAATGATTTTAGCACATTAGGAAGCGCTTCAAGTCTATACGAGCACTTTTAAGTCTATGGAAAATAACCAAAGGAAATTTAAAATATTGAGCTTGTGGCTATGATAATAATAGTGTTTACTAAAGCTATATCAATAGCTTATGAGAATTCCAATGATTGATGTTAAAACTCTGAACTTTTGAAGTCTTAGTGTACCAAAAGAAAAAATGTTTCAGGTTTCTTTCCCTCACTATGTTATTGTTAATCTGAATAAACCTTTATAACCTTAAGTTTTTATCACCATATAGAGCATATTGTAAACCAGAGTTGAATCACATATATTGCAGCAAATATAACCTTAATTTATTTTTTTCAGACAGGGCTTTTCTGTACGACAGCCCTAGATATCCTGGAACTCACTCTGTAGACCAGGTTAGCCTCAAACTCACAGACTCACAGAAATATGCCTGCCTTTGCCTCCCAAGTTTTGTGATTAAAGATGTGCGGCACCAAAGCTGGCCAATTAAACATTTTTTTAACAGCCCCAATTGAATGTTTTTCTTTATAGTAGTTGCCATGGTCACAGTGTCTCTTCACAGCAATAGAAACCCTAACTAAGACAATGTCTGACTTTGCAAAGTCAGAAAATAAACTCCCTCACTTTCACTTATGCAAGATTCCAGTGCTTTTGTTACGAAGTGCTGGGTTTTAGTTCTCAAATGGCATCTACAGGCTCAACATGGCACTCTCTGTTGATGCATGCATGAGCACACATACACACACACAGTAAATGATAAATATAATGTAAAAATACAAAGAGGAGTGACAAATGAAAATGGCTTAAGAAAAATAACAAAATCATTGCTAAATTATGGCAGAGAAGGAGAAAATAGGTAAACACAGGGACAAAAAAGATTACACAATAATCTAAAGAATATAATTAAGTTAGTAAAACATGAAAGGGAAAAAAAGTAACTTCTTAATTTACAAATTTGAAATATTGGACTGGAGAGATGGATCAGCATTTAAGAGCACTTTCTGCTTTTGCAAAGACTCAGGTTCATTTCTCAGAAACCATATGATGGCTCACAACAACCCATAACTCCAGCATCAAGGGATGCAGAACCCTCTTCTTGTATCCTCTCAGATCAGGTACACACCCAGTGCACATATAAACATACAGGCAAAACATAAAATAACAAATAAACCTTTAAAAATTGAATTCAATATGTTTTTACTTATCATTTAAAAATTCAATACAAGTATACAATGTGTTTTGATCAAGGCCATCCCACACTCCCTCCCCTTGAATTCTTTTAATACTTCCCCACCACTTTCTCTCTCAAGCACATGTACTCAATTCTTTTAAGCTGAAGATTTTTATTTAAATTTTTATCTTTATTTTTTGAAAATATTATACATGTACATAATGCATTATGACCATATCTACTCCCACTTCCTCTTAAAGACCCCTAAGGGCCTCTCAACATCTCTCTCTCTCCCAAGTTCATGTCCTCTTCTTTATTTTATTCTATTATTGTATGTTTATAGACCTTTTGTTTCTATGTATACCTGTGTACCACATACATGCCTAGTGCCTGTGGAGGCCAGAAAAGGGCATTCAGTTCCATGGAACTGGAGCTAAAGATGGTTGTTAGTTGCCTCGTGGGTGCTGGGAATTGAACCTGGGTCCTCTGGAAGAACAGTCAGTGCTCTTAACTGCCAGCCATCATCTCTCCATCTTCATGTCCTTTTATTTTTATTTGTTCTATTTTTCTTTCATTATTATTGTTACAGATACATATATAAATACAATCTGCTTAGTTAATTTAGTGTTGCTCACATATATATGCTTTGGGGGCTTACCACTTACTATTAGATAATCAATTTGGGAGCTCATCCCTGGGGAGGAATGAGTCTTTCTCTCAGCAGTCATTAATTGCCTGTAGTCTTCACTTAGGGTGGGACTTTGTGAGATTTCACCCATTCACATTGGCATGTCAGCTGGCATCGCTATTGACAAGGCTACCATATTTTGTTGAGAGTATATAGGTGAAGCTTTCTTGTCCTGTTTAGAAGATATAATCTCATGACAGACTTCTTGATCTTCCGACTCTTAGTCTTTCCAGACCCTTTACGTCATGTTCCCTGAATGTACATCCTTAGATGTAGTGGTTGGGTTGTAGATGTACCAGTGTGGGCTGAACACCCCACAGCTACTTGTTCTTTGCATTTTGACCAACTGATGCTTCTGTGATGGTGCCTATCTGTTTTGATGCGGCTGCAAAAAGGTTTCTTTGAAGAAAAGTGAGAGTTATACTTATCTCTGTGTTATTAGACTGCATTTAGAAATTTTACTGGTTTTAAAATGTGGTGGTTGTACGCTCTCCTGTAAGATTCATGGCATCACCAGCCAAGGGTAGTTGATTAGATTTATAGTACCAGACAGGAATTCCCTTCTGTTGAGCAGGCCTTAAGTTCAATTAGACAGCTGTTCATTACCCACAAGGTACAAGTGTTTGTAGTAATGAGGGAAGCTCTCTCAGATTTTACGTGGAGTCAGAAAACCACGTTGGGCATCAATCTGTAGTAATGAGGGGCTCAGGCTGCATTCCCGGTGCCGGGCCCCTTGTGCCATCCAGCTCCCGGTGTGTACCCAAAATAATTACACGGAAACTGTACTCATTTAAATACTGCCTGGCCCATTATCTCCAGCCCCTTCTTGGCTAACTCTCACATATTATTTTAGT
>PVIU01025663.1:0-23350 GCA_004026605.1 Ondatra zibethicus
TCTTTTTCGGTAATACACTGAGCCCAAAATTAGTGTTAACCCAAATGCACGAAGGTGTGAAGCCATCCATTGGAGCATGGACAATTTCCCTACCAGGATCTACACTCCTGGAGAAAACTGATCCTCTCTCCCCAGCAGCCATCAACTAGCAAAAACTGTTCAACTAAGAGGAGAGCCTCCTAAAGTCTTTCCCTCTCCTACAGTCTGTTCTTGAGAAAATAAGCATGAAATGTTCTCCAAAAGTTTTGTCCAATTATTGATTAGTAGGTGTAAATTGAGGACATCATCCCTCACAACACACATGCACATACCAATGTTTTCTCAGAGGTTAAGGAGAAAAATGACACCTATAACAGCCAAAAGACAGGTTGCCTTCAAAACGTGATGCATGACATTGGAGAACGTATAATTGATGTGTGTGTTTCTCTGGATGGTAAAATAACAACGCCATCCATTAGAGATGAGAGCTCTAACAAATCAGGCAGGGAGTTGGTGTGTGCTTTATAGGTCATCTGGGTTCCATTTGGAGCTACAGGTTGCTATTCCTTCTCCATACATGAAAGCATTTAATGGATTATTATAAAAGGGAAAAGATGGTATGCAATAATGTTTTAAATTGAGGATCGGCGTGTGTATCACCACTGTGTGACTCCTAAATGAGAGCTTCAATTTTAAAATTCTCATTGGCATGCCTGAAAGTTTCCCAGATCCTAGAGAAATCAAAACAATGAATTCAACAGCAGGGAAAAAGGTGGGGGAGCCCTGGGAAGGAATGGGCTTTATTCCTTCCTCTCTCTCTTTTATACATTATTATAAATTGTGAAAGTCTATCAGAAATGAAATGGCAGATACAGCTAAACATAACGAGTGGTAAGTAAATGACTGAGCCATGTATTTTAAAAGACACTTTGATTCAGAAAATGGACTATTAAAAAAACAAAGCTTAAAGACACCAGAACACAAGCCAGGAGGGGGGAGATGTCTGGGTAATAATTGTGGGTGAAAATCAAATCAAACACCAAGTCATCTGGAAATCCTGTCTGCTTTCTGAAATTGAGCTGAGCTGCAGGGTGGCAACTCCTTTCTGCATTGCTAGCCATGAGCATCAAAGTTTATTTCGGCTTTTAATGAGTAGTATTTGAGAAATGTAATGGAAGATAATTTTTCTGAATTTCCCTAAGGAAAAGCCTTAGTTCCCCTATGTATCCAGCCCTAGATACACCAGCAAAATGTGCATAGCAATATGCCCAAGCAGAGATGCTTCAAGCTAAAACAGAAATGTACTGGGTTTCAAAAGGTGAATATGGTGGATCAGGTTGTACTAAGTCTATTAAAAAAATATTTCATTCCAGCGACACATGTGTCCAAATGATGGTCTCTACAGGTTCACATCCAAAGAGCTGAAATCTTAAGAACAGTTTAGACCTTCTGGGTTTTAGAAATGGATGATGGGGATATTTTGATGACTATAAATTAATAATTTATATAGATTACGTATCCACCGGGCTTTGCCCAACATATCATCTGCTAAAGTGTGGTGTTGGATTTAACAAACATGGATTAATAGCCTCGTGCTTCCAGTAAAAACACAGGCAAGTTCTAAAGCTTCTTGGCAAATATGTACCTTTGCTAGGTAGACTCTGTGGCATATATATTGCAGTCTGTTGAAATGTGTCTGTTTTCT
Organism: Ondatra zibethicus; assembly: GCA_004026605.1. Lineage (NCBI taxonomy): Eukaryota > Metazoa > Chordata > Mammalia > Rodentia > Cricetidae > Ondatra > Ondatra zibethicus. The sequence goes on from PVIU01025663.1 coordinate 1,685, forward strand.
TTTTATGGAAACTACTTACCTACAGTACAAGTTCATTACCATTTATTGGCATGTATCTCAGATGGTCGACTCTAGGAGCTGTTTTTATTTTTTAAACATATTACAAATTGTCACGTGTTATATATTGTCCTTGATAGATTCTGAGGTAGCATTTATTACTAGAGGTATTAATACCTCTGAGGAAAATGTATGAACATCCACACCAAGCAGGTAAAATTTATAACCAAAGCCTATAAATAACCCCTTCTCAATTAAGGATGAAGTCAGTTTTTTAAATGTTTGTCAACTATTCCTATTCATGAGGCCTGTCCTGGAGTGGTTGATATACCCAGTGTCACCCTTTTTGGAGAAAACTGATTTTTCCCTTTCCCAGAAGGCATAACTGTAAGGTCAGGTTTTAATGTCAGTAGAATAGAAGCAAATTTACTTAAAATCTTGGTTTTTAAATTCATGAAAGATGCAGGGTTGATTTCATTAGCATGTCTATCTTTATTTAGTATACATGTATACACACATGTATACAGAATTGCTTGCTACATATATGTACACATACAAAATTTTCCAGTTGATGCACAGTAGAATTTCTAGTCCTTAAATGAACTCATGCTCTTAAATTTCTTGATTCAAAAATGACTAATGTTGAGGATGAAGCCCCATGTCCTTGAAATGCAATTTATTATCCTGATGACAATGGCTTCAAAAACTCACCACATTTTCTTTGGCATGTGTCTCTGCATGTGCAAGTGTATAAGCACACATGCACACATACACATAAGAGACAGAAGACAATTTGCCAAAGTCTCTCTCCTCCCATGTAGGACCTAGGGATTAAATTCAAGTTGCCAGTTTTGGCACTAAGCACCTTTAACTGTTGAACCATCTCACCAGCCACTTTGCATTTTTCTTATGTTAGTAGACTTCTTAGCTCACATCTTCAGAATTAGTTTGAAAGGGATGAGTGTACTGAAAAAAGTTAGACTCATTCCACACGAGTCTAATTGTCTCATTGTTTGACTTCTCTGGCTTTAAAGAAAAATGTCTCTAATTCTACTCCCATTCAGTACCCATGGAAAGTACTTTTAACATAAATCCGTAGGACTCCAGTCCTCCCCACCACTGTAACATATGTGAATACATCCACAGAGGAAGTGGAAAGATGCCTCTCTAACCTGGCCGCTCATGGGACTGTATTGCTAACTTCTCATGGTCCAGTGCCTATGTGCACTAGTAGCAGGTTGAAAGAAAACAGAATTTTGTGTAATTCTCAATATCCTTGTCTCTAGCCAAGATGTAGACTGCAGGAAATCCTGAATGTGCCTCCTTCTGCAGTAGCAAGTGGATGGGAAAACCAAACAGAATTTTCTTTTTAAGTTTGTTTCTGGCTCCTTGAGTTTTAAGCCTGATTTGTTGCTCTGATTCTCGCAGTCAACTTTAATGTGGAAGCCTGGATTTGTGGAATTGTGGCAGGTGAAAGAGCAGATAGAAGTGATGTCCGGAGCATCTGGGGGCTGGGAGGCGAGGGCTCTGTTGGAGTAGAAGTCTCTCTGCTTGCAGTCAGAATAACTGCCTTTCTAAACATCTGCTTTATTGATGGCACAGATGGTATCAAAGATCAAGGGGACAGTATCTTCTTCTTTAAGCAGTCTGCCTTTTAGTTTCTGCTGTCCTGGAATGCAGAACAATAGGTGGAATGACAGGAATAATTAAGAGATACACCACAATTAAAACACTGTGTAACACAGTCTACACTAGTCAGCCACCTGTGACTCATTTCCTGACTGCCTCTCAGAATCCCTAGTCTTGTTCACTATTAACATTTACTGTGTCTGCAGGCTGGAAATGATCCCATTTCTGTAAGGGCTAAGAGACCAGCTCCTGTACCTACCCAGGATCCTAAAGGTGAAATGCTTTTTAGAAATGAAAGAGGGGGTAAAAGATTTCTATAGTAACTTCACACACAATCTGAGGGGCATGCTCTTTATTTCATGTGCTCTTTATTGTTCTGTTTCTACTCTAGTAATTCTGTCCTACTTCTAACTAATCCATGCTTCTTCTTCTAGCTTCTATTCTTCTTCTGTTCTAAAAACTCTTCTCCTAAGGAGCCTTGAAGCAATAAGGAGCTGAGCCACTAACCACGGCAACACAAAGGTCCAAGGCCATAAGAGCAAAACTGTGACCAGACAGGGAAGGCGTAGTGACTTTGAGACACAGATCCATTGTTAGTAGACCGTCCAGTAAAGAACAGGAATGCTTTAAGGTTAATGCAAGGTTAGCTTGGGATAGCACTTTTGCATCTGCTGGCAGAGTAAATTCAGGACACTCTTGTTCTCTATTTTCCTGAGAGCTATGGCTCAACAGCTTCAGATATGCTGTTAACTCTTTTCCTTAGGCATCTGTAAATGTCTCAAATGAGGTCTCTTTTGCCTGGACACTAACACTGACCAACTGTCTGCCAAGGAAGATTACAGGAGGGAAGACTTGTAAGTTTATACAAAGACCTGGTTGAGAGAGTAAAGGTATTGACAGAGATTACTTTCTTGCCAGAATCACACACTTCTGGGGGGAGTCATCCAATACCTGTAATGTGAGGGAAAGAGCTGGTCACACAAGAAGTCTGCAATGGGATCAGAAGGCAGCATTCCTTATTGTCTTGCAGATAAGATTGATGAGATGTACATCTCTGGTGACAATATTCCTCATCCCTTGCTAAATGAGGTGTGTCCCACATGAGATATGCATCTCTGATGGGTTGACCTCTGAAGTATGTGCTGAACTCTCACTGCATAATCTTGCAGTCTGTAGTACATTTCTTCATTGTTTTCTTAATAAAGTTTTAGCTATTGAATAATTTTTCATGAATTAACATTGATCAAAATCCTTGATACTAAAAGTGATATATAAGTAGATGTTTTACTGATATTTGCAATATATATGTGTATGTATGCACACACACACACACACACACACACACACACACACACACACACACACATATATATATGAGAGAGAGAAAGCCAAACATAAAATTATCACTAATTACCCTTTTCCAGAGAGTGGCGTTTTCAAACATGCTACTTTATTGCCAGAATCTTGGAGTTGCATACATTTGGACATAGAAGATGTAGTCATCATCAATACAGGGTTACGTATGTGTATGCATACATATGTATACATGTATGCATATATATCTGTATGTGTATTATTGTTTACTATCAACAATGAAATGAGCAGGACAGAAAATTTGCAGGTAATCTGTCAGACTTAATGACATATGCTTACCATCCCAACACTTGGGAGGATTAAGCTTGATGTTCACAGCTAGTTTGAGGCTAGCCACGCTCCATAGTGAGCTCAAGACCAGCCATACTACATAGTGAATTCAAGGCCAGCTATACTACATGGTAAGTTTAAGGCAAGCTTTGGACACATAATTAGACACTTTCTGAAATCAAACAACAACAAAACAGTAACAAACACCCTTGTAATCGTTGAAAATTATGCTCATGTAATTGCGTCATTTTCTCCTGTCAAAACAATTCAAAATTATTCTGTTATTCCGCCTATGTGCCCAGCACCAGAATCATATTTGGATATAAATTTAGCAAAAGAAAAATATTAATTTTTTTCATTGAAGATAATACTAAAAATTTACCCTAGCAGGTTTTACATATAGAACGTATTTAACAATTGTAAGACATAGTGTTGTGATCAACTCCAGAGCTCAGATTATTATGACTTCATGAAATTATCTCATGTTATCTCCTTGCCTGCATATTTTTAGGCCAGCACAATGGAAATAAAACTATCAAAGTCCACTGAGTGGAGACCATTGAATATGAACTGGCTGGATCAGACAGGCTCAATAGTTCTGTGCATACTCAAGGCACACCCACCCTCTCTGAGCTGTGCCATCCCTCTTTTCTTGAAGATACCTGAATTCTATACCAGACTGCCTCAAGCTTGTCATCTGTCATCATAATACAATGTTTAACAAATACACACCAATTTCCTATTAGCCAGATCTATAGTTCGAGCCCAAAGTACACTGGAGCAGTGTTCACAAGCTTTACTACATAGGATAACTTAGCTCTGCTGTCAAGAAGGCTCTTCTGCTCTCCCTAGGCACAAACTAGGACTCAGATCTTCAGTTCTGAATCACTGGGTCTGCATCCATCCAAATGTCTGCCAGTTAGTAGACTCTGCCAGTAATTCTCCTGTAGCTTGTCCCTGGATTAGATTCTCTGGAGCCTTTACTCTTGCTGAAAGTCATCTTTTGTTCTGTCCTCTCAAAACCTTGTCACTTTTTGTCTGAAATTTTCTGTGTACATATGTAAATATAACAAATACAGTTAACATTCCTTTAACATGGAAATTGAGAAAGCTTTATAGTCAGAAAAAAAATCTCTGTTTCCATTCAAAAGTTGTTGAGATATCCTACAGTGGCATGGTACATCCAGGTCTAATGGTTTTGTAAGGTTTTCTTTTTTAATGAAAGAATATTCACATTACACTGGGGGTTTCTAAAATACTAATACCAGTTTGGGAAAGCAGACAATCACAGTCTGTGCTGACCAAAAAGAGTTAGTATATTGGTTTTGTGTTCCTTTGGGAACCAGCACTCTACTACCCCATTTTTTGGCTTGGGGATGGGCAATAATCTTGTTTGTGATTTAATAAAAACTGCCCTCAATTCGAAGCTTGGAGGATGTAATCATGCATCTCACCTGACTCACTCATTAGTTTTTAACCTGAGAGCCTCAGGACCTGCAATTCTGGAGGTGAAAGAGTCATTGCTTTCTGCACGCACTCGGCAGCCCACCCCAGCCAGAGAGCTTGGAGTTTTATCAACCCAGTCTGATTGTAAGGGTGAGTTTCCTATAAGATGTATTGCAAGATTTATCCTTTTGGCTTGGATATGGCCTGATCCCTCGTCCTTTTCCAACTCCCCTAGTCTGCCGTCTCTTTTCTATCACCTGCCTCCCCTGCAGAATCCTCACTATAGAAGCTATATTTGAAGAAATATAGGAAGGCAGATAAAAACAAAAGCTCCTGTAAATTCAACAATAGATGATTCTCTGTCTCGCGCTCGGTAGTTTCAACAGATGGAAAGCAGTACCTTTATGGACACTTCATTCTTTTTATCATGAGGAGAGATTTGCACCTGTCTGGCTCTGAGATGTGAAAAGACCTGTGAGCTTTTTTGCAAGCCTTGCCAGACAGTTGAAGCAAAAGCCCCACCAGAAAGCTTCCTTTGCGGGTGGAAACCAAAGGATTGTTTTAAATAAATCCACGGGGAATCTCAAAGGGTAGCGGTGATAGGTCTATTACTTAGTGACATTTTCCTTCCTAATTTTTCAACACTGATGCCAAAATGGAAAGGTTCTTCACCAGAAACTATTCTACTATGATTTCTATTTCCAGACATAACAATGAGCTGAGAATGGAGAGAGCGAGGAGCTGGGGGGAAGGGAGGGAAATGAATGCAGGGTTTTCTACAACAGCCATGTTACAGCCAGCACTAAATCCCAGGGACTCACATTCTGTTCTTTTTCACTAATAGCACTTGTTTATGGGTACCCTGCTTGTGACTGCCTGTCTTCATTGTGTCTTTGTTCTCCACAAATGGGAGCACCCCCTCGGAGCAGGATCACTATCTAACTGCAATGAATAATGCAATTTTATGATTAGATTCAATTGTTTTCCAGGGAGCTTAAAAAGTCCAGCCTCCCATTGTGTTTTCTTAAACTCATACGTCTTAAGTAAACTAGTTACTTTCTCATGCAGACTTAACCATGCTCAAAGCATTTTTCTATGATTCTCATGCAATACACAGAACAATTTGTTGAAATAGTTATTAACATCGCTATTACAGGTTGGAGGGAACTAAGGTTCAAAGAAGCTAAATGATTTCTCTGAGATTAGGGAGTGAAATTATGATGCAGTTGAAACCATAAATAAGTCTGCTGATATCCAGTCTCAAATTCTGGATTCCACAGCTCAAGCAGAAAGTGATACAGGGTAAAGGGGAGGGGAGGACTGTCAGTGTGGATATTTTACCACCACAGGGATAAATAAAAGCATCGTTATAATAGGCCCATCTCCCGATTTCATAGACGTATTTCTGAAAACTGTGTGTGAATGCTGATGACCCCAAACTGCAAAAGAGACTTTTATATAGTAAACCAATTTGATGTTCCTGGAGACCCATAGCTTGCATGGTGTAGAAAGATGCAACTATGAAATACTGCTTTGTGTCAGACAGATAAAAAACCATTCATGATTTCTGGGGCTAGACCTTCTAGTGGTACTACTATTGTACAATGAAAATTCAGACAGAGGATACTGGATAACTTGAATGTTGGCTTCATTTTTCAAGTCTTTCTCTCAAGGAGACTCGCTTTCCCAAGGCACATGAAAACTTTTAAAATGCAGACATTTAAAACTCCATAAGCATCCCCTCGTATATTCATTTTCCTTTTAGCTCTGTCACCTGTTGCCTACAGAGAACCCAAGGATAATAATGACTTCCAGAAGATTGGACAAGCCCAGTGGCAACTGCTCGGACTGTGCTGTGTAGGCAAGCTCATGGGGCATGACTATCCACCAGCCTTGGGTGGGGGGGGGGCCTTTGTGAGGCCAGCTGTGCAGCACAGGTAGCTGATTGCCGACACTGCTTCATCTACTGCTACTGAACTTAGAGGCCCAGACTTCCCTTTGCTGTTGACCATGGCTCTGCCTAGAAAGGTTTTCTCTCAGATTTCCTCTTCTATAACTGTATAAAATTTATTCAACTCCTTTTCAAGCTCTTTTTTTTGATTAGTTAAACTTACTTGACCACCACTTTTTAAAATGTTTTTATTCATAAAATTTAAAATTTATTTTACATACCTATCACAGTTTTGCCCTCCCTCCTTTCTTCCCATTCTCTCCCTCCTGCCTCCCTTCTACCCCCTCCCCCCTGCATCCAGTACTCCTCCATCTCCCTTCAGATGGGACAAGGCCTCCCATGGGAATCAAGAAAGCAAGGCATATCAAATTGAAACAGGATCAAGATCCCCCTCCCTGCATCAAGTCTGCACCATAGGGAATAGGTTCTAAAGAGCCAGCTCATTCATCAGGAACAGGTCCTGGTCCCATTGCTCATGGCCACACAAAAGACCAAGCTATACAACTGTCACCCAGATGTAGAGGGGCTAGGTCAGTCTCATGCTGGCTACCTAGTTGTCTGTCCAGAATCTATTAGTTCCCCCAAGCTCAGATCAGCCGTCTCTGTGGGATTCCCTGTCACAATCTTGAAACCCCGCCCAATATAATCCCTCCACCCTCTCTTCAACTGGACTCCTGGAGCTCGGCCCAGTGTTTGGCTGTAGATCTCTGCATCTATATTATTCAGGTACGAGACGAAGGCTCCATGATGACAATTAGGGTAGTCCCCAATCTAATTACAAGAGAAGGCCAGCTCCGGTACCCTCTCCACTATAGCTAGGAATCTTAGGTGGGGTTATCCTTGTAGATTCCTGGGAGTTTCCCTAGCACCAGGTTTCTCTCTAACCCTATAATGACACCCTCTATCAAGATATTTTTTTCATCACTTTCCCATCTTCCTGCCCCCAGCTCAACCATCCTGATCCGTCATGTTTCTAAACCTGCATCCCATCTCCTCTATAAGCTCTCCCCAATCCCGGTTTACCCAGGACACCTCATCTATTTCCTCTTCCCAGAGAGAGCCATGCATTCCTCTTAGGATCCTCTTTATTACCTAACTTCTCTAGGGCTGAGGGTTATATCCTGGCTATCCTTTCCTTTACATCCAATATCCACTTATGAGTGAGGACATACTGTGATTGTCTTTCTGGGTCTGGGTTATTTCACTCTGGACAATTTTTTCTAGTTCTATTCATTTGCCTGCAAATTTCATGAAGCCATTGTTTTTCCCCCCCCCACTGAGTAATACTCTATTTTGTAGATACACCACATTTTCTTTATCTGTTCTTCAGTTGAGGGGCATTTAGGTTGTTTCCAAGTTCTGGCTATTACAAACAATGCTGCTATGAACATAGTTGAGCAAGTGTCCTTGCGGTATATAGTTGAGTATCCTTTGGGTATATTCCCAAGAGTGGAATTGCTGCTGACCACCACTTTTTAAACAGATTTATTTAATACTCATTTTATGTATATGAGTGTTTTTCTTGCACGTACACACGTGTGTGTATGTGTGTGTAGCATGTATATGCCAGGAACACATGGAAGCCAGAAGAAGATCCTCTAGAACTGAAGTTACAGATGGTTTTGAGTTGCTGTGTGGGTGCTGGGAGGTAGTTAAATTAAAGTGCTTTTAATTCCTGAGACATCTCTCCATCTCTCTGACAACCATATTTAACATTTGAATTTCCACATGGCTAACCCATCTTCTCTTTACCTTTGTCTACATTAATTTTTAATACACAGTATTAACCATTTATCTATGCTTTTATCTTCACTATGTGTGCATATTTTTCAAAGTTTTTCTTATTGAATATAAATTTAAATTTGAAAAGGAGTTTAACTTATTCATCATTGTTGCATTCTGAGTATCAAAAGTGTTTGACAACTATTTTGTTGAGAAAATAAACTAATGAGTTAAGTAATAGATTTAATAATTATATGAAAATCAAATATTTAAAATTCCAAGGCTGCCTGCATGTAATACACAATAATAACAAATGTATATAGTTTAGTCTTAATGAGGAAAAAGCATGATAGGTTTTGCATCTTAATATTAAAAATTGAATTAAGTTTAACATTTTAATATGTTTAGAAATTAAAAGTACTGTTTTTGGAAATACTTTTTATATATTTAAGAATATATTTTGTAAGACTGTTGGCTTTAAAACACATTGGTAATGCAATACAAAGAATATGAACTGATACTGAAGAAGGAATTTGTTTCAAATGTGTACTCTATACCATTATTCTTTCTTCAGAATGCCTTCCTTTGTAACATTTCATTTTTAACTTCCTATCCTTCCTTTTAATTATTTCAGTACTAAAACCAATATATTTGCTTACAGATACATGTAATAATTGATAATGTTGATCAATCATACCAGACTATCAATACATGATAAACAATGGTGTGTGTGTGTGTGTCCGTGATGGCAAAAGGAAGAAAGTTCCCACCTAAACAATGGTATTACAGCTATACTCTCACTAAGATATGGTTTCACCAAGTAAAATTCCAGTTGCCTACACCAGGGTTATAGTCAGGTTTGCATTGGGTATTTACTGGAAACAATTCAGCTCTGACATTTGTGGATACAAGGCAAGGTGGTGTAGGAGGTCCTTCTGTGTTTCTGTTGCTTTCATTGGTTAAATAAAGAGACTGCCTTGGCCTTTTGATAGGGCAGCCCTTAGGTGGGGGGAGTAGACAGAATGGAATGCTGTGAGAGAGAAGGCAGTGTGGCAGACGCCATGTTTCTCTGGCCCAAGATGGACGCTGCTTAGACTCACGTCTGTAAGCCACATACTTGTGGTGACACACAGATTATTAGAAATGGGTTAAACGAATATGTGAGAGTTAGCCAAGAAGAGGCTAGAACTAATGGGCCAGGCAATTTTTAAATGAATACAGTTTTTGTGTAATTATTTTGGGCATAAGCTAACTGGGTGCTGGGAATGCAGCCCTCTCCTCCCTAATACAAATTGGCTGCCCAACGTGGTTGACTGACTCCACGTAAAATCTGAGAGAGCTTCAAAAAGAATACAGAGTTTAACAGAGTTTTTGCTGTTTGCTAGCAGGGTGCCGCAGAGAAAATTTCCTCAGCCAGCAGCCGCAACAGTAAAAAAGCTGCGGCGGTTTTAAAATGCCGGCTTTCTGGGCTATGCTGCCAGCGCCATCTCTGGCTCCTGCTGGAGACAGAGCGTTTGGACAGGGTTTCTGACTAAAGTGGCCTGCTTGATGGCAATGTGGACTGTTGTGTGCCTGGAACTCTGCACAGCTCAGAGGCACAAGCAGCCCCGCCATGCTAGCAGTGCACTGCACATGGCTCAGAGGCACAAGCTGCTCCACCATGCTGAACTGTGCTGATCTCAGGCAGTACTGTATTCCTCCTACATGGCGCAACTTAAGTTTTTAAGAAGTGCTTAGCATTTTAAGAAATGCTCCTGGATAGTAAAGAATTACAGATTCACAATAGGACAGATTCAGACATAAAAGACCTCTAAATGGGTCACATTGTTGGATGGCTGTACGTGGGCTTGGGAGAGAAAAGAAAAAGAGTATAGAGAGTCAAAGTTAATGCTTAAACTGAAAGGGTAAAGTCTTTAAAGAGACGAAGTACAGATAGTAATAGATTTTTAAAAAGCCACGTAAACATGTAAAAATGGAAAATTCACAGAATGTCTGGATTATGTATTTTATTGTGTTTTCTTTGAATTTTTTGACTGTAAAGGAGCTAAGTAGAGAGAGACGTTTCATTGTCTGGGCTGCTAAGCTAAACCAGCATGGATATTATAAAGTTATTTACTTCAAAGTTTGGGTCTAAGGATATGATGCTTTGGAAGAGAAGTTCTTCTTTTGTTTTCACAGAGGATAAGACCCTGTGGATTCCTTCTACACCAATATGGTATGATAGACCACGCCCTCCTGAAAGGTAACTGTGAACACCTTCAGAAAATTACTTCGCTCAACTGCCAAACGAGATGAACGTGGCACACAGGATACACCATAAAAGACCTGATTAACAGCGCCCCCATACAACAGGAAGAAGTTTGAAGAGAAAAAACTATGCCCATATTCCCAAATATTGTTTATAAATGTTATTTAAATTTAAATTTAAAGGGGGAGATGATATAGATATGGATAATTTGCATTGGTATGGATTTTGCTTTAGTGATATAAATTTAATGTCAATTTTGTTATATGTATCTATTTCTGCTCTTGATTAAGGTATTGTGATTGTGTAGTTCATGTTAAAATGTAATACATAATTAGGAAACATGGGTTGTTAATGGATAATCATCTATAATAGTCAAGTTTGTAGTCACGTTAGTTAGATTTTCTTGATGTGCATAGATATATTTCAGATAGGCATTCTTCATATCTTTCAAAGACTCAGAATATGCCATTTAAATGTTTTAATAACTTAGGACTTTTCATGACAATGAGACATGTCTGCTCCTGGTAGCACCAGCTACTTCAAGAGGAAGATGGGCATCGAAGAGGCTCCTTATGGAGTTTGCTAGCCATTTGGGAAAGAAACTGCTCTTGCCTGGGCTGCTTAACTGGATACAAAGAACCCACAGAGAGAGGACTGCTGAACTTGCCTAAAGGTAAGACGATCCTTCAGGCTTCCTGCTTCATGAAAGAGTATGCAAGACATTCTGCAGAATACAGAAGAAAGTGACTGAGCTGTCTTTGAAATTTCCTGCTTCATGGAAATGTCTGCTGGATAATATGGGCCTGTAGGCTGAAGATGGATGCCCCAATGGTACAGAAAAACTTTGGGTGACTGTCCAGGCAGGGAGATGTCTCTGTCATTTCTAGAGTTTTGGAAGCTGCTTACTTCTTGTTTATTTAGGTAATATATCCTTCTGGAGTCTTTGATGGAGTTGAAGAATGGATAGTTATAGTTATAGTTTTCCATTGTTAAGATAAAAGATAAATTAGATCTAAATATTGTAACTGTAATTCTTGCTTGATAACTGTTTTGTTATATGTAATTTTACTATGTTAAAATGAAAGCCTTTCTTTTTTGTTTAAACAGAAAAAGGGGAAATGGTGTAGGAGGTCCTTCTGTGTTTCTGTTGCTTTCATTGGTTAAATAAAGAGACTGCCTTGGCCTTTTGATAGGGCAGCCCTTAGGTGGGCGGAGTAGACAGAATGGAATGCTGTGAGAGAGAAGGCAGTGTGGCAGACGCCATGTTTTTCTGGCCCAAGATGGACACTGGTTAGACTCATGCCAGTAAGACACATACTCGTGGTGACACACAGATTATTAGAAATGGGTTAAACGAATATGTGAGAGTTAGGCAAGAAGAGGCTAGAACTAATGGGCCAGGCAGTATTTAAATGAATACAGTTTCTGTGTAATTATTTTGGGTATAAGCTAACCAGTTGCCGGGAACGCAGCCCTCTCCTCCCTACTACAGCAAGGTTACATATGGATTATATGTTAAATATTCAAATATTTGAAGGTCAAAAACCAGTGCAGCAGTTTGAGTAAATTATGCCTCTACTGTGGTCAAAACACATTCAAAATGACATTTTTTTGAAAAAATTTTATCAGGACACATACATACGTAATTAAGACTAATATCAATCACATAATTTTGCAAAATGTTCTGGGCCAGCAGATGTGATGGTTGTGAGCATACTGCTAATTTCTGCACTCTCTAGAATCATGAATGGGAAGAAGAGAACTGAATCTTGGGAAACACTGCTATGTAATGTAGGAACAAGTCTATGGTTTGAGACTTATAAATTCTGATCCATGCAGGGGACTATGCCTTGAGTGGCAGGGGGACTGATGTTCCTTAGAAAATTTGTTTCTTTTGTGTTGAGATGTACAGGTCCTACGAAATGGCATGGCCCATGGCTCAAGTCTCTCTTGGAAGTTTAAAACACACTTCAGAAGAGAAAGCTACCTCAGAATAGAGATTTATACCATAAGTCTTTTTTAATATTTAGTTTGAAATTTGTATTTCATTGTGTATTCCCAGGGCATACATGTAGATGTTTTAATATTTACACATAGTGAAAAGATTGTCATTGTAGAGCAGATTAGCACAGCAGCATCTCACAAAGTAACCTCTTTGTGTGTGAACACCTAAAATACAGTCTCAAATTTTAAATATGTAATGGAGCTATTGGTAATTATAGATCTCCATATCACACATCAGATGTTTAGAATTGCTCATCTTCACAACTGAAAATGTGTAGCCTTTGATGTGTATCACTTCCCTATGTAAAGAACAGCCCAAGTGTATCAGCCTAGCGATCCCCAAATCTGCTTTAACTTCAGATAACCTTGTGACTTTTGAATGAGTAGTGCAGAGGAGCTGGGAGTCTGGGACTTAAAGGTACTCGAAGATGATTCTGATAGATCTACTCATTCAGTAGATGTGTGCATCAATGCACACATCGTACATCCAGGATCTCTCAATAACAGTCTCTTCAGAAACACAGTGTGCAATAAGCGGTAGGTAGTGATGAAAGTTAGTTGAATTCATGTATCTAAAGTGCTGCATGAATCTGATGAGATGAGGAATCATGGATTATTTATGCTTCACCTTTTCCTGGTGATTGATGAAAATAAGTTGCAAAGGCCTGTTTGCAGTTTTGTTTAATAAGTTTCTTCTTTTATAATTCTGGAATAGAGCTGGAAAATTGGTGCTCAGAACACTTCTTAGCTACAGTCTTCTCACCAATTCTGAATCTTAGCTACTCTTTCTTTGGTGTTTTGTGTCTACATAAATGCATACTTCCATTTCACTTTTATATATTCATTAAGATATTTTATTATAATCTTATAGGTAGCTATTGTCCAAATTTTGATGGTTCTGATAATAGAAAATAGAACCATTGCATTGTGGAATCCTCACCCTTCACTGGTAATTCCTGCTCCACTTACACAGATCATTACAAATTCTTTTCTGTCAAATACCCATCTCACCATCATGTTAAAATTTAAGGGGTCTTGATGTGCTTAATTCAAATGATCTTTAATGAGTTGAACTGAGTTGATTAGTTTTGGTTAACTTGACACATGCTAGAGTTACCCAGGAAGAGAGAATCTCAGTTGAGAAATCAACACCAATAGCAATCTGTGGTGTGTCTCTAGGGCATTTTCTTGATTGATGTGGGAGGGCCCAGCTCACTGTGCGTCGTGCCATTCTTAGGCAAAGGACTTAGGCTCTATAAGAGAGGTAGCTGAGCAACCTAAGAAGATAAGTGCTCAAATGTCCAACAGCTTGTATTAGAAGAATGCATTTTTTAAGCAGCTGTATGGTTGATTTTCAAATAGTTAACATTAGGTATGGTGGCGTTCACCTTTAATCCCAGCACTCCAGAAGCAGAGGCAAGACCAGCCTAGTCTACAGGGTGAGATCCAGAACAGTCAGGGCTGTACAGAGAAACTGTCTTGAAAATAAACAAATATAAACAAATAAGTCTCAAATAGTTATTAAAATTGACCATGAAAGCTGTATAAATGTATACAAGTGGAGAGATGACATTATGTGCTTGGTCTGCTTTCCACTGATGTAACAAAATACAGAAATCAACTTGGGGGAGGAAGGGGTTAATTTGTCTCACAGGTTACAACCCATCATCAAGGGAAACCAAGGCAGGACCTGAGAGAGAAAGCAGGGATACAGTTCTCTTCTTTATACTGCGCTCTCACAAACTGTGTCTTTTATTTACCTGGTATATTGCTGCAATAAAATGCCCAATAAAAGCAACTTAGGGAAGAGAGGCTTACAACCTCAAAGGACACAAAACATCGGGGCAGGAGAGTATGGCAGCAGGACAGGAGATGGTGTTTATATTGCCTTCACAGACTGGAAATAAGGAATGGAAAATGCTTGGGCAAAGTCTGCTTTCTCCTTCATATTCTTTCTAAGTTCCCATTCGACAGAATGGTACTGCCCACATTTAGGGTGGGTCTTCCCACTGCATGCCCTCACAGACACACCCACAGGCATTTTCTTCAGTGTTTCTAGATGCTGTCAAGTTGATGGAATTGATCATTACATCTGGTCACCCAATCAGGTCTTGTACACATCCACTTCCCATTGGATATCAATAGCCATTGAAGCTTTGCAAGGGTGTGATTGAATTTTCTTTGGGTGTCAATTAAGTGTTGGGTGGGAACACTAATTTAGAAGCTAAAATGAGCTTTCCATTGAAGGTTTATAGGCAAAAGTTCACAGAAGAGTCAGTGGAAATGGGTAAGACTTGTTGAAGGGGGACAAATATGTTACTCATCGGACTGAAAACAATCGTCAAGCCCGAGGTCATTTAAACACTGATGACATGTCTACTTGTCCTCCTTGGGCAGTGGACACAATGCTCCCTGGTGCCATTGTGTGATTTGGCCAGACAAATTTGACAGTACCAATGTGTCAGGAGTAATCCAATCTAACATCCAGGTTCTAAGATTAAATGCCAAGAAAAGAAGTTTAAGTTGACTCTAAGCCAGACACTATTTTGTCACAATCGATATTAACAGAAAGTGTCACCCAAATGATCTAGTATTCTTGTTCCATTATTTACTATTATTGTGACTCATGCACATCAATTAAACCTACTGGACCTTAATTAACATAGGAATAGTAAAATTTAACTTGATATGGCATATGGTAATATTGCATTGGATTATGTACTTAAAATGTTTAAAACAATGCCCGTTTTTTGCTTTTATTCAATGAACATACACTATCTCCAGTGAATTTTAGAATCCAGTAAAAATTCTAAACTCATTTATGAACCTAGAGCTTTCCCTGATATCCTTATTAGAGGCATCAGTGAGCCTTTCTGTCGCTGAATAGATACTTGAGATGCCAATTCACAGGAGAGTTGTAATTTGGCTCACAGTTTCAAGGTTTTATTTCATGGTCGTCTGATGCTTTGTTTTTTGGCATGTGGTGAGACAGAACATTTTGGTACAAGGTCATGAAAGAACAAAACTGTTTATTTCATGGCGGCTAAGAGTCAGGAACAGAAGGGAAACAAGATACAACCTGCAAGATCAAGTTCCCAAGTGCCCACTTCTTGAAACCAAGCTCACAATTCTATTACTTGGAAACAATTTGTGTGGACTATGAATCTACTGATATAATCAGAGTTTTCATGGTCCAATCACCAACTTAAGGTTTCACCTCTGCACGCTGCTTGCTTCAGGGGTCAAACCTTTGATTCCATGAGCATTTTGAGAGGCCAGTTTCTATCCAAGTCATAGATGTAGAACAGGGAGATTAGCGTGTGCATTAAAACTTTTAGATATTTCCTTTGCAACCTTCCTGGATGGAAGTGTTCTGTGGCTTCATTTCAAGAAGCATAGTAGTTACACAATAGCTCTATAGCTAAACTAAAGATGGGTAAATGGAAAGTTCTTGACATTAACCCCCATAAATGTTTAATTTGTCATCGATAAAATGAAGTTTGTAACATATTATTTCAATACTGAACAGACAAAGAGCCTTTAGAAAGATCCCACTTAAAACAACATTCTACTTTCTGGACATTCTGTTTAAATATATGTAAGACTCTTCAGCTGAAATAAGATGGCGGGTCAAAAGTTGGGAGCACAGGGGTGGGGATAGGGGTGGGGGTGGGGAAAGCAGAGAGAGGGAAGGAGAAGGGAGAAGGGAAGGACTGGGGAGAGCTTTGGGGAGTGGGAGGGTGGAGATGGAGGAAGGGCAGATATTGGAGTAGGGAATAAGATATCTACATTAAGGGAGTCATTTTAGGATTGGCAAGAGACTTGGCTCTAGAGGGGATCCCAGGTGTCCACGGGGATGTCCCCAGCTAGGTCCTTGGGCAGCAGAGGAGAGAGTGCCTGAACTAGCCTTGTCCCGTAGTCACATTGATGAATATCTTGATCACCACCATAGAAATTTCGTCCGATGGATGGAGATAGAGACAGAGACCCACATTCACATCAGAGCAATGGACTGAGCTCCCAAGGTCCAGTCAAAGAGAAGAAGGTGGGAGAAGATGAGCAAGGAATTTAGGACCGTGAGTGGCTAGTCCACCCACTGAGACAGTGTGCCTGAACTAACGGGAGCTCACCAAATCCAGCTGGACTGGGACTGAACTAGCATATGATCAAACCAGAATCTCTGAATGTGGCTGCCAATGGGGACAGACTGAGAAGCCATCAACAATGACACTAGGACCTATCTCTTCTGCATGTATTATCTTTTTGGCAACCTAGTCTATTTGGATGCACACCTTCCTAGGCCGGGATGGAGGGGGGAGGGCCTTGGACCTCCCACAGGGCAGGGCACCATGCCCTCTTTTAAGGAAGCAGGGGAAGGGAGGAGGGATGGGGGAGCGGGAGGGGACTGGGAGAAGGGGAGGAAATGTAAAAATTTTTTTGAATGGAAAAAAATAAAAGAATATGGAAAAAATAAGATTTGTAATATAACTAGAACCTGAAAACAACCTAGATGCCCCGCAACCAAAGAATGGATAAAGAAAATGTCATACATTTACACAATAGAGTACTACACAGTGGTAAAATATAGTGACATCTTGAAATCTGCATGCAAATGGATGGATCTGAACAAAATCATATTGAGTGAGGTAATCAGACCCAGAAAGACAAATATAATGTGTGCTCACTCATATTGGCTTGCAGACATAAAGCAAAGAAGAAAACCAATGTATAGTCCACAGCCTCTGAGATCCTAGCAACAAAGTGGACCCTAAGAGAGACATACATGGATCTACAAAGGAAGGAGAAAAGGATAAGTTCTCCTGAGAAAATTGGGAGCATGGGGGTCACAGGGGAGTAGAGAAGGGGAGGAGGAGGGAGGGGAGCGGAGAAAATGTATAGCTCAATAAAAACAATAAAAATAATAAAAAAGAAAAAAGATTAGAACACACTATATTTGAACAGTTTCAAAGATAGGCACATTGAGACTTGTGACTTGTGCTCTTAGAAAATGAGAGATGTGCATGAATCAGCTATGTGCTTTGTTGTTGTCTTTGGAGCCATGGTCTCAGCTTTTCCTGCCTTCTACATTCGACATTTCCATGGCTTATTCATCTTGGTGATTCTGCTGATTCAGTGCCCCCCTCAGCATTCCTTGCCGTCATTCATTGACATGTCTGAAGAAAAGCTGACTGGGTAGAAGGTAAAAATGCGTTTTTTTCCCCATGGTTAGATCTCACCACATGGGGTGGGAGTGGGATTCAACTCAAATATGTGCAAAAAACAGTCTGGAAACCAGAGACTTTAAAGGTGGCATGGAGACAGGAAATTAGTAGGGTTAAAAGAAAGAGTATTAATGAAGTATGACTTTAAAAGTAAAGGGGGGCTTAAATGTATTTAGATAAAGACAGGGGGAAAACAGGAACAGGTACACAATGTGGCAAAATAGAATGGGGGGGCCCTTTGGGTTTTCAAGACTTGTAATTGCACCTACAAGGCCTTTCTTTGCAGTATAGAAATAAAGCAGAAGGAATATTTGATAAAATTAAAAGAGCCTCAAAAGGCGATAACCTTCTGATCAATAGAAAAATAGAAATAGAAAAAATAACCATAAAACAGGTTTTTTATTGACTTGGTCTGGTGACGCCATTCTCATCAATGTGTAAGCAGAAAGTACTCACTGTGAGGCAGCCTGAACTCACAGTAGCTTTGTTACATGCTTGAACACTCTTGGCCCATGAGTAAAAATCAGGAAATATTCAATTCTCATTTGCCACAAAAAGTTGCAGAGAACAGCAGGTGTCTGACAAAGTCTCAGAATCATGTTAGACCCTGCACTAATGATTATAGAGTAAATTAATGGTTTCCAATTTGCCCTAAGTTAATTCCCATTCAGGTGTCATTTTAATATGAGTATTTTTAAGTTTCCAACATAAAAAAGTGTGAATGATTTTTATAATAATTCACTAGATGGTAGTATGTCTGTGCTCAGCGTAAAGAACATACAAAATCTGTTCGTGTTTTGTTATGTCTCCCAGTAAATGTTATTACATAAGAGACAAAAACTATAGCAATTGATAATATAGACATTTATTAAAATAAGAAATAATGATTTTTAAAAGAAAAACACTAAAATGCCATACACTTGACATTTACCTGCTCAAAAAAAAATGAATGTTAATGCAAAGATTTCTCTAGTGGAGCAGGAGCTGCAAGCAGCAGAAAGAAATATATTCTTAAAGTTTGGTGTCCGCAGGTTCAAATACTGCATACTTTACTTTCAAAAGGCAATTAAGAATTTGTTATACATTGTTTGCGAACTTAAGCAATTCCCTGCTAAGAGATGACTTTAGTTAGAGTCTCCTCTGTGGAGCATGTCCTCAAATGCTACTGAACATGTTGTATGAAGTAAGTGTACAAACTTGGTAACACGTGTGCATTTGTACATTTACTGACCAGACACATCTGCTACTTGTAAGCTGGTGGTGAAGCTTCCTGAGTAGTTCTCTGACATGGCTGCAGATCCTAACTGAATAGTACCCTGTAAGGTTTGGTGAAATCCACACGGACACTGTGATACCTTCTGCAGGCGCCATCGCCAGTGCTTTTAATCCCTGTGCAGTGCTACAAAGTATTCTGCTATGGTAAACAGTTCACAGATTTTTGGTCGCAAGCTTATTTTTCACCATGAGGCTGCTGTAAACCATTGAACAAAGCTTTCTTAGGAATTTAAATAGAATGACCTGATAGGACCATGTGGCTGCCTTGCCAGAAAGTTAGGTGTGAGGTTTTATGAACAGTTAGTTGGTTTTATGGGTTTATGAACAGTTAACTGCAGCCTAAATTGTAGATCTACTGATACACATGACTGATTAAAATAACCAATAATAATAAAAATTAAAATAACCATGAAAATAACCAAGCTTCATTTAAGAGAATTTCAATATTTTGTTGGACCTCACATGTAGCTATTATGTCTTTTTAGTTTGCTCTGCTAGTAATGCCTGATGTAAGGAGTTAAAAAATCTATTGAAGTATTGAACCAAGTCCAAGGATCAGGGCCTCTCCCCAAAGCAGACACCATCGGACTGAGACTTGAGGTTCAGGGACAGTGAGGCAATGTAACCCTTTTTACTGTAATACGCTCCATTTCTTCTATCTACTCCCCTCCGCCTTTGTATTTCCGTGGCAACATTGCCTCCACCAGTGAACTTCCTGTACTGAAAACTTATTCTTCAGCCCACAGGATAGAGATGGTGATCGGTCTGCTCTTCCCCTTTCACACTGCCAAGACTTCATTATTTATTTACAGATGCACTCCCCAGGTGTGCACTGGAAACTCCTTGAGGACAGCACCAATGCATTATTCATGAGACTCACCTGGAACAGAACAGGCACCCCAGTGTGTGCCCATTGAGCAAAATCACTTAGTGCTTAAAAAAATGAAGTCGGCTCCTCTCTCTCTCTCTCCAGCAAAAACGAGGATCTGTTGTGTGTTGTTACCTTGTAAGATAATTTCAAATAAAAACATACATGGATATATAATACATACACACACACACACACACACACACACACACACACACACACACACACACACACGTCTGAAGCCTCGAACACTTAGAAAATAGTACTTATTCTTCCTTTTGGAGGTTACCTGCTCAAGTTTGGTTTGGAAATGTTTCTGTTTGTGCTTCAGAAATGTGTCAGAACTGTTGGAAGCAGGGAATGAGAACATTTTCAACAAAGGATATGACTTCAGTTTCCTGTTATTTGTCTGGCTGATACTGTTTATGTAGTACTGATCCATGCTTCCATCCTGTCCTAACTCTCAGTGAGTTGGTAAAAGAGTCCAGGTTCTTTGCTTGCCATTGTCAGGAGCTTCCAACCCTGAATTGGAACCATCTGCCTGACCCATCTCAACTCGTGCCGGTTATTTCGCTCCTTAGCCTAGCCATTTTCCGGAATGCCTATGAGCACTGCAGAGAGCCTTAACATGTGGGAAACGAACCTTTTCATAGCTCCTTTACTGTATGTGGGCGCAGCTGACAGTTTCAAGACCCTACCAATGTTTGGAACGGGACTCTTTCCTGATGTCTACACAGTAGTCTCCCACTAGATTACTGAAAATTTCAGGGCAAAAGCCCCAGGTAATACCACACACCAAGCACACATGTTATTTCCTTTTTTGTTTTCTTTCTTGTCATTTTCTTCATTTCTGTTTCTGGTGAGCGGGCTTAGAAGGTTAGTTCAAGGTAATGAGGCAAAGTGTAACAAGTCCTGTCTGTCACACAGGGTCACACAGTTGATCAGGTTCTCACAGTTTCAGCCATGGGGTCATATGCCACACGTTCCAATTTCCAACAGCAGGTGTTCCGCAATCTTCTATAGTTCCACACGGTTATCGTAGAATAAGTAACCATTTTTGTTCTTGGATTCATTAGCTTCATAAAATATCATGAACTGAGTTAAAAATCCTAACATTCAAGTGTCTTATATTAAATAAGCAGATAATTGTTCTTTTCTACAATGTTTGTTTTCAAGGAAACATATTTTGAATAATTTAGTGTTTGAAGTATATTTTTCCTGAAGGGAATTTTTCTCCTAAATTAAGACGATTGCTTGATATTCAATAGGTTGAATTTGATTCAAATATCTTCTGCATTAATGGAGTATGTACTTTATGCTTGTGTCTACCTGTGATATTTTATTAATTTACCTAGTGGAAACTGAAGTCTTTGTGGTGTGAATATTAAACAATTTCATGAATTCATCTCCACTTTTATCTTCAAAACGTCTTCTTTTCCACCCAACTTTATGATACATAGTGTCTACATTGTAATTCTCAAAAAACATTATTTCCTTGAGAGAGCAAGTTTCTACACATAAATGATATAAATGATTTCTGTGGTTTGAATTAGGTTTTCCTAAGGGTCAGACTCTAGAGAATCACACACACACACACACACACACACACACACACACACACACACACACACACACACACACACACACACACAGAGAGAGA